>PVJS01011108.1:0-18454 GCA_004027185.1 Glis glis | reverse complement strand
GTGCGCGCGCGTGCTGAGGCTGGCTGCGAACCCGGATCCTTCAGTCTCCGCCTCCCAAAGTACTGGGATTACAAGCGTGCACCACCACGCCCGGCGTTTTTATTTTTATTTTTATTTTTATTATTATATTTTTATTTTTATTTTCTTTTACAGGGGCTCACAGCCAAGAGTTCACCTTGAGTCTCAGAGGAGACTTTGAACTTTGGGATTTTGAGTGATGCTGCAACTATTAAGACTTTGGCAACTCTTCAAGTGGATTGAATACATTTTGCATTCTGAGCTGGGCATGAGCTCTTCAGGGGCCAGGGGCAGAATGTTATAGTTAGATATAGAATGTCCCTGAAATTACTTATAATTTATTACTATTCAGGGTTGAAATAGTTAAGTCATAAGAGTTGTAATCTCAGCAGTGGATATATTCATTGTAATGGATTTACCTGGGTGGTGGCCTGAGCTAATAGGGTGTGGTTGGAGATGATGTGGCCTTGGGGATTATGGCTTTTTTTTTTTTTTCGGTATTGGGGATTGAACCCAGGGGCATTCTACCTCTGAGCTACACCCCTAGCCCTATTTTTTTTATTCTTTATTTTTGAAACAGGGTCTCACTAAGTTGAGGAGGGCCTCACTAAGTAGCTGAGGCTGGCCGCGAACCCAGATCCTCCTGTCTCAGCCTCCCAAGTACTGGGATTACAAGCGTGCACCACCACGCCCGGCTCCTTGGAGATTATGTATGGTTCCTCCTCACCTCATTCCCTTTTTTCTTGGGCCCTTCATGATGTGAGAGTAAAGCCTTGTGCTCTTCCCCTCTCTGCTTCCTGCTGCTGCCATGCCCTGAGATCCATGGTCCCTGGCCTCACATGGACTGAACCCCACCCCAATATCTCCAAGGAAAACTGTGAGCAAATTAATCTTTTTTTAAATTATGTGGTCAGGTCTTTAGATTATAGCTGTGAAAATGCTGACTAATACATCATGGTAGCATGTTTTGGAGCAAGTAACATTTGGGTGAATAGTTGTGGAATCCCCTGATTTCAAGAAGGTGCACCTGATTCAGGCTTTATTGGTAGTGTGGAAGTCACAAAAAGCTAATATTTGCACATAATTAAGTATCTCCTGGTATTGTTGGATATTGCAGATGTCGTGACTGAGATGTCCAGGGAGACACTGATCTTTCCTGCTGTCGTGGATAGAGATGTACTCTGGGACTATCATTGTAGAGTGAAGTTATTTATTCCCCAAACTAGTATAGTTGGATATTACAGACCCAATGTCATCATCATTATCCATTAAACATTGTCATCATCAATAATTATCCTTGTCGGTTTGTAAGAAGAGCAAATTTGCATTATTTTATTGAGACACTATTGAGTATTGACATTTTAAAGGTTTTACACAACAAAGATAGTAATGTAATATCTTATTGCAATAAATTGGCCCTTTTTCTATTACTTCATTAGGTCTCCATGTAATACTTCCTATCACAATTTTATTATTATTATTATTATTATCATCATCATTATCATTATCATTATTATTATTAGGCACTGGGGATTAAAACCAGGGTGTTCTACCACTGAGCTCTATCTTCAGTTATTTTTTTTAATTTTTAAATTTTGAGACAGGGTCTCTCTAAGTGCCCAGGCTTGCCTTGAACTTGTGATCCTTCTGTCTTAGCCTCCTGAGTAGCTGAGATTACAGGTGTACCAGGGTACCCAGCCATATCCCACTTTTAAAGCTATTTCTCCATGTGCTTCTAGAAGGAATGAGAACTCTACCGTCATAATTATTTTAATTCTTGTACTCTCAGCTTCAGGTCATAATCACTTTCCCCTCACATGGTGTCCCTGGGAGTTTATCCTTTGTGTTACTTGGAATGACAAAAGGTACCACCTATGCAGAGAATCTATAGCACAACACCAGAGGCTGCCGCAGCTGCGTGACATTCAGTTATTATATTCCTCTCCCTCCTATCACATCAGCAAGCATTGATGTTTCCCCACAGTTGTTTATTTCTGACTGTAATCCAAATTTGTCCAATGAGGAAATAATGGGCTTTTCTGTCTGTGTTAACTTTTCCAAGGATTTTACCTATTTCTTTTGTTGCATAATGATCCTGCTTTGGGACCAAGCTTCTAAGTTTATTTTATAGGGATATATGCCATGTGTTAGAGGCTATTTGCACAAAATGCCACATCAGGAGACCTTTATGGGAGATTTTGTGGGTATAGTGTCAGTTCTCTTGCATTTAGATTGACACCCCGTCCTTCTCACTGTGCTTTGAAACAGAGCAATGATGCACTGTAGACAAGGGCACTTTGAGAAGTGGGGGATAAACCCAAGCCACCAGAGAACTGTGGATATATCCCTTGCTGCAGACAAGAGGGATGATGACAAGAGCTGAGAAATTGTAACAATAATGATAGTAAAGATAATACAACTATTCTATTATTTATTGAATGAATTCCAATTACTTTACGTGTATTATCTCACTTATCCCTCCCATTAATCCTATAAAGGCATATTGGTATGAATCCCATTTTAAAGATGAGGAAACCAAAGCCCAGAGAAGTTATAGAATTTGCACTAGACCACACAGTTGACAAGTATTGAGACAGGATTCAAGTCCAGCCAGGCTGACTCTGCAGTCTGCTCTCTTAACCATCCCACATATAGCCTTCTGCTGCTTGGTAGGACTATGTTACATAAACTATGAAACCTCAGGTATTTTGTTATTCCCATGCAAAACTGACACATGGGGTTTCCTACTAATCATTCATGTTCCCTGTATGGGGAAAGTGATAGGCAGCATTCAGCAGAACTAAAACAGTGGTTACCATATTCTGGTGGGAATAAGAGAATCATGATTGGGTGGAGGGTTATAAACCTTTTAAAAATCTGATAAAATTTATAGACCTCTACACGTGTATACCATACCAATTTCACATCCAAGTCTGGGTAGTTTAGGCTATGAAGATTAAAATATAAAGATATGAGATGAATTGAATTCACACTAAATAAAAATAATCTATCTGAGTCTTTGAGGCTTTAGTGTTGGACAGCAACATTTCTTAGGGAAGATAGGAGGCATCACTGTTAACTTTGGTTATGTACCATCATATACCACCATGCCAGCTGTGGTAGGAAGAATTCCAATGATCCTTCAAGGTTCTTGACACTGGGTGTACACACAATTTCAGTTATCCAACGAGACACTCATCTACAGGACTGTTGTGAAGGGATTTTGCAGATGTAATATCAGTTCTAAAACAATTGATCCTATGATGAAGAGACCATCTGGGTGGGTCTGACTTAATCAAAGGAGCCCTTGAAATAAGAGAGTTTTTTTTTCCTACTGGTAAGAGAAGAGGAAGTCAGACTCTAGAATATTAGAAGGGTTTAAAGCATCATTGCTGTTTTGATGATGGAGGAGGTCATATATGACAAGGAATGTAGGTGGCCTCCAGGTGCTGAGAGTGGTGTCGGCCAGCAAGGAAATGAGGGCCTTAGTCCTATAGATACAAGGAGCTGAGCTGCTAGCAAGAATGAGTTTGGAAGCATATTTTTCTTTGGAGTCTTCAGATGAGAATGCAGCCTGGCTAACATCTTAATTTCAGTCTTGCGATGCCCTGGGTAGAGACCCCACCAAGCTGTCTAAGACCTCTGACCTACAGAATCATGAGCCGATAAGTGGCATTGTTTTAACCTGCTAAGTTGTGGTTATTTGTTATGTAGCAATAGAAAATGATTAGAGAATATTCATGAGCTCTAGAGAGAACAGAATTTGCCCACTGTAACAGCCATCCAAAGAGAGAAAACTCATTATCTTTTTGGCTTGTATACAGAGATGATAAGTAAGATATTTAAAAAATTTTTCCTTTCCTAAGCTTGTAGAACCAGGTTAAAACAGCTGGCTTGAATCCACCAACTATACAGTAAGACCCTTAGAATTTAAAATGCAATGTGTGAACATTGGTTTTATCCATTCCCCTCTTCTTCTTTTTTTTTTTTGGTACCGGGGATTGAACACAGGGGCGTTCTACCTCCGCGCTACACCCCCGGCCCTATTTTTTTATACTTTATTTTGAAACCAGGTCTCACGAAGTTGTGGAGGGCCTCACTAAGTAGCTGAGGCTGGCCACGAACCCGGATCCTCCGGTCTCAGCCTCCCAAGTACTGGGATTACAAGCGTGCGCCACCACGCCCGGCCCAGACCCATTTTATTCTGTTTTATTTTATTTTTGAAACACGGTCTCACTAAGTTCCTGAGGAACCTCACTAAGTTGCTGAGCCTAGCCTGGAACCTGTAATTCTCCTATCTCAGCCTCCCAAGTACTGGGATTATAGGTGTGCACCACTATGCCCAGCTATCCCTCCAAAATTCTTATGCTGACTTACCATCAAGCTGATAGAATTAGAAGGTGGGGCCTTGAGGAGGTGATTAGCTCAGGAGGGATGCACCTTCAGGAGTGGTATTGATGTCTTCCTGAATGAGGCGTAGAGAACACTTACCCTCTCTTGCTCTTCCACCCTCCTCTCCCATGTAAGGACACAGCAACACAGCACCATCTGTAAGGCAGAAAGTGCCAGTCCCCACCCATCACTGAATCTGCTGGTGCCTTATTTTGGACTCCCCAGACTCCAGAACTCTGAGAAACAAATTTCTGTTGTTTACATATAAATGACCCAGTCTAAGGTATGTTATGCAGCAGGAACAGACTAAGACAGCTTCCAGGGCTAACATCAGAAGGTTCTGGACTTCCAGGACAGGCTGTCCTCTGACATCCTAAAAGCTGGTGATGTTCGAGAACACTTGAGTTCTGGCTTTTAGGGAGTTAATGCCCAGTCCACTCAGGGGCTTTTGTTCTTTCTGGCATTTGGAATGCATCTTTTCTCCCAGTTTCCTAGGCTCTCTATCAAAGGAAGCAGTAAACTTCCTTTCTAGCCTAGTTACAGTTCACAGACTGTAGTAGAAGCCAACAGCCTCCATGAGCACAGCCTACAGATCCATTTAGAGAGTATGTGTGGGACATTTCTAAAGTAATGGGTAGATAAGCTGTGCTCTCTTGGTAGAGAAATTTTATGGGATAGTCTCCCTTCTACCTCAATCCCTTTTCATATCAAATTTAAGAACAAATAAGAATCAATATGTAAAACTTAATTAAAACAATAAATTTATCAGTTATCTTAAGCCTGTGACACCTTTATTCCTGCAAGGTGCCTGAGAGGCAAGCCAGGTGTGCTGTGCAGAAATGCTAAGTCCTTAATCAATACAACAAAATATTTCCAGGCTCCCCAGCATGATAAAATCAAGCAATCAATTACTCTGCAGTAATATAGGTCTGGTGCACGCTAAATTAAAATATTATTGAAAAAAGTTCTACTTCTTGATTATTGCTGGGAGTTCTCAGAATTAAAACAATCCTTCTCATTTTACTCTAGCTCGAAGTTGGAAACCAAATATGCTAAATTGTTGAATTCTGCAGAACATATTCCACAAGGGCATGGAGGCTTCCAAGAATAAAAGGGAACATTATCTGCCACCAGAAGCATAAATATATAAATAAAACCACCTCTTTAATTCTATCCCTAACAGTCCCAAGCTGCTGCACACACAGAATATTATGTTGTCCTAAAAGCAATAATGGATTTGAAAGCATCTCGCGCTCCAGAAATCTACTTCCAGAACTGTTGTGGAATTCTGCCTTCTACAAAGAAAGCCCTATTAATTCCCCTATCAACTTGCTTCTTGTGGTACTCCTCTGGAGCTGTTGTAAGTGCACAGTGAAGCATTTAAATATTTTATGTAAATAAATAAAGGAGAACTGGGTAACAGCAGTGTCAAAGAGCTTTACTATTTGCTGCTGCTAAATGTCTGTGACAGCTTGGTTAGCCACTGAAAAATCACTCTAATGATATACTCACTAGAAATGTCCCCAGTTGCCTTAAAAAAAAAATCCCACTAGAAAAAAAAACCTCAATGTCCAGGTCCATCATGAAAACAGAGAATTTGCAGCTGCAAGATGTGTGTACGACTATGCGAAAAAGTCTGCAGAAAACATTCAGAGACAAGGGAAGTGTCCCGAGCAGCAGGGAAGATCCAGGTAGAGGAACTCAAAGACACTGCTTTTGGGAGAGGGAGTCCTAATTTATTCCTTCACTCCACACAGTTGAGCAGTGCCATTCACCAGGAAGTGCATTCCAGCAGGGGTCACAAGATGAATAAAACACAGACCTTGAGACATTTGCTCTGCAACGTTAGAAAACACTCCAGGTCAGAGCAGGTAAGAGAAATGAAATGGAAGAGAAGCTACACTGGAATCCAGGTCCTGCCAAGCGAATTCCAGGATGGGCATCATTTTTTGCACAGGTCTCACTGTGGGACAAAGTTGTACAGTATAAAGAAAAATGAAGCATAAAACACAGATCTGATATCCTTCCACCGGGACCTTTCTGTCTCAGGGTAGGGCGTAAGATTGTGGGTTTATGAAGCTCGGTGGTGAGAAACGCCACTTGAGGCCCTGCACAGGCAGGATAATGAGGAGGCTGAGCTGAGGAGGGTGATGTGAGTTCCCTTCCTACAGCTTCTGGATCTCCATGGAGACGACAAGTTTGGTTCAGATCTGATTCTTAGGTCCTCCCATGCTAGACTCTGACAGCTCAGCCATGGGTGGCAACTACTCAAACTAAGTCACATTACACAGCCATTCAAGGTACTTATGCAATCAGGATGGATCTGTTTCTTTTTTTTTTTTTATGTTTTTATTGGTGCATTGTAGTCTCACTTCACAATGAGTATCAGTTTGGTGTTAACATACATGCACACAGCTCTGTTTCTAATGAAGAGAGGAAAGCTGCTAGTCTGGCTGACACCTCTTGAACCCCGATAGCATGCTTGGCACAGAGATACCCAGGGGCTGGCTCTGAGCAACTCTTCATGCTTGCTATTTGATTAATTAAAGACAAGTGGTAGAGGCTTTTCCTCTAACTAGGTTATTTGATTTAAAAGCTACTGGCTAATTCTGCTTGGGTGTTTTAATAAGAAAGGAAAAGAGGCAAAGAAAGAAAGGGGATGGAAGAAAGAGAAAGAGAAAAAGAGATTTGTAAGGGTTAAGAACAAGGAGAGACTATTTGGTAGCAAAATTATTCTTTATACATTTTAATACGTGATTACTAGGACTTCAAGCTTGAGATTACTTTCATCTGGTTTTGTATCGTTCTTATCCTATCCCCCTCCAAATAAGAGATTTCATTTAATAGTTGATGGAATACTTTGTTTTCTTTTATCCTGCTTTCTCTGATAAACTCTGGACAAACCTCAACAGGTCGCCTCACATATACAATATCAAATGTGGTTTGGTTTAGTGGCATGTCTTGAAGGAGCTGTGAAACTTTTATCGAACTTTGGGAAAGCTCCTTTACCTGTCTGAGCCTCAGTTTCCTAAGAGGGTTGACTCTGATGATCACTCGCAGTTCTAGAATGTATGATTTTCATTCCTGGGCAACAGCGCATCGTTGATACCCTTTGTCTTCAATATCAAGTATGAGCCTTTGTTTAGGTATGGGCATTTTTTTGCAGGTCCCAACAACATATATTGTTACCACAATATAAAATTGAAAAAAAAAGCCTGCATAATTCATGGCAGATTTAGAGTATTTATTTACCATGAAGCTCATTTTGAGCTATTATTTGGCTTAGGTCTATAAGTTTTACTTGGCCAAAATGAATTTAGGCGGTTGTGAGAACATATTTTTTCCACTGTTTGCACAGGTATGCTTTGATATGGCCCACTGATCTCCCATGCGCGGAGGCCTGCTTTGTCCAGAATGTGCACCACTTGTAGTTTAATATACTAAGCCCCCAAACAAAAGCAAAGATGGAAAGCATGCTCAGACAAAGGACTTGAGACAAAGGACTGTGTGAGCAGGAATGTGAGAAACAGTGTGCCAAGGACAAATTCAAATCTAAGTATTTGGGGGATTACCATCCCAGGGAAAAGCTTTTTCATGTCTTCCATTTTTGACTAATCAAAATAAATCTTTAAAATTACATTGTGTCCAGGAATTTACTTATTTTTTCTTTAGAGAACGATAGAAAACAAAAAATCAAAAGCACACAGAAGCTCCGGTGACAGTTATGAATAGGTACACATAGGATCCTTCAGGGTGGATTCCAGGAACTGAGCTCAGTTCAGGAAGATTCTGAGCTTGCAATTAATTATTTAGAAAATGCCTCCTTGCTGCTAAGTAAGCACATAATGTTCCCTGGCACAGCAATTAGCTTGAGTTCTCAGCCCTGAAGCTAAGGTGTTGGGCAGGGTTGCTGCATGTGTTTCTAATTGCAAAATGAAGCGATTCCTAAGAGAGGTGCCCTGGGCTTTGCAGCGTGACCCTGCTGTAAGGATCTTAGCCTGAGGAACGAGAAGATAGCTGGGTCTTTGAGGTTGATGGGAAAAATGATGATTAAAAAGAATTGATTAGCATCCTTAAGTGAAGGGAAAATGGGAGCTATAAACATAAAGCATAAGCTAAAATTTCTCACTCTTTCTCAAAGGAGAGTCATTATTAGGGTGAATAGTGCTGGGCTTTTGAGGATATTCTTTCTAGGAGGGACCAGATTGCAAAAGGGAGCCTGGCTTACTAGGAGGTGATGGCGGTGGCTGACCGAGTTTGGTGGCCAGATTGAAACTAAGTCCTGATGAGCTGAGATGGGAAGGCGCAGACGCCCACCTTGGAGTCCGAAGCTCCAAGTTTAGATTTTATTTCGAATATTGACCTGCTGCCAACTGTGGGTTAGTTACCAAGCTTCAACAGTTTCTTCCTCTACCAACTGAAACTTTAGTACCTGCCAGACATCTTATGAAGGATTTACATGAACTTTTATTTATCTCTCCCAACAAACTTGGCTTCAAAGATGGTTGATTAAGTCTAAATCCAATTGAGATGTGAGATTATTTTTCCCTGGCTCCATATTCAAAATACGCCCATTTCCCATTGCTTCTGAAATCTTAATCCTGCAATATTTTTTTACCTAGAGTTTATCAACATACACTTTACTTACCTTGTTTGTAGTCTTGTCTTCCCCACTAGAATAGAAGCTACCTTAGGGAAAGAACTTTTGCTGTTTTATATGTGCTGTATCCCCAGCACATTGAATATATGATAGAGGCTCAATACATACTTTTAATGAAATAGTACATTAAGCATACTAATATGCCTGTCTAAGTGCAACAGATATGAGTATGCAAATTTTAAAAGATACATAAACAGGTGTGTGTTAGTGTGATAGTTAATCTAGGTTGTCAACTTGACCTGATCATGACACACCCAAGATTATGTGATTTTGGGTATGTAACAGCAGATTAAAGAGAAAGCCCTGCCCTGAATGTAGGCAGCAGGATTCTGATAGGTGCAGACTTAAAGAGGGAGAAGCCACGTAGGGTGCGTGCGACTCTTTCCGAGGAAAACGCATCTGCTCTCGCCTGAGATGTCGGCCGCCGGCTTCGCCTTTCTCTGAAGAGCTTCTTGATCTTCTCAGCCTCCAGCTCTTGGAACTGAAACTTCACCATCGTTTCTCCGAGGAGCTTCCTGATCTTCACGTCTTGGACTGGGACTGAATTAGTGGTTGCTCCGATCCTAAGACTCCAGCTCTTAGACCGTTCGACCAGCTACTGGTTCCTCTGACACTCCACGTGCAGTCAGAACCTGGGACTACATTGCTTCAAACTATAAGCCCATCTGATAAATCCCTTTTTCAAATATACTCATTCTGTGTATTCTGTTAATCTAGAGAACCCTGTCCAATACAGTGAGGTTTATATATAACATACATAATAATTTACATAGATTAAGACGAGGTTCTGGAGTCTGTTTTGTTTAATTTCCTACACAGTGTTGAATTGAAAATTTAGATTCAGAATCACCGATATTCTAATATTATCCCATCATAACTCTCTCATGACTGTACTGCCTTGTCGACAAACTGGGCACTTCTTTCCCTATTTGACAATCTTCCCTCCTAAGTCCATGGAGGTTGGCATTTGGGAAGCTTGGATCTTTCTCCCAGTCCTGCTGCTCATGTTAAGTCCCTGGCTGCCTACCAGCTGTACCCCGTGTCTGTGTCTTTTCATTTAGACAATCTCTCTAACATCCTTAACGGGTTCAGTGAGTCACTATCAGTACCTTTTGTCATGAGCTCTTTCTAGGATCTGAGAAGTCAAACTAGTCCCACTTGAGCCATTTTCCAGCATTGAAAATCATAAATTTTTGAAGCTGGATGAGATTCACAGAGCACTGAGTCTAAGAGAGGGAAAGAGAGAGAAGAAGGACAAAGGTATTTTATGGTGGGAGAAACTAAAACCCAAGCGGTGAGGTAACTGTCATATCCCTCGGAGTATGGTATCAGTGATGCTACATCATGGCACGGCCTGGTAGTTTTAGGAAAAATAAGAGTGATTCTGCGTCTTCATATTATGTTTTAATTGGTCTGGAGTGGGACCTGGGTACCAGCACTTTTTGCAGGCCACACAAGTGGTTCTAGTGTGTAGCATTGAGAACCGCAGAATTATATTCTTCCCCTTCTTAGGACATTATCCAGATGTGGCTATTTCTGGATCCATTAAAATAATATATTTGACTTATCCATACTGTTGGAAGAAAAGTAACATCTCAAGGTAACATCTATGGGTTAGAATTATATCTTCTAAAGTTTGATTGATTCGTGCTGATTATGTAAACAAGGAGAAATGTCAGGTTCATTGTCAATTGTGGGGGGTACTAAGTTGTGATATTCTCATGGCTACTATATTTTATTTTTTTCTCTCTTGAAGAGTTCTGGGGGAGAAATATTAGATAAAAGGTAAAAAACATCAGGGTGGCAATTGGGTAGATGTGGGAAGCTGGCATGGAAGGGCAGCAATATTTGGAAGAAAGTTGGAAACACTCCATCGGGCCAGGCATGGTGGCATGCACCTGTAATCCCAGTACTTGGGAGGCTGAGACAGGAGGTTTGCAGATTCAAAACAAGCCTCAGCAACTTAGCGAGACCCAGTTTCAATTTCTTTTTATTTTTTTATTTTGAAAGTGGGTCTCGCTAAATTGCTGAGGCTGGCTCGGAACCTGCAATCCTCCTCTCTCAGCCTCCCAAGTACTGGGATTTATAGGTGTGCACCACCATGCCCAGACGCATTCCTAGTTTTGATCCACTGTATCTGACCACCAACCACCTGCCTCACTGGCTGACTTTAGTCTTGTCCTGGCCTCACTGCTTTAAGTGCATCTACCTTTTTGCTTTAGCTTTTGCTCTAGTTTAGATGCTGAACTTCCTCCAAGGGCCCATGTGCTAAAGGGTTGGTTCCTAGTTGGGAGATGTTGGAACCATTAGGAGATGGGACCCAGTGGGAGGTCTTTAGGCCATTCGGGCGTGCCCTCATAGGAGATCAGAGAACTTTAGCCCATTCTTGTTGCTCTGCTTTCTGGCTTATGGGATGAGAGGTTTGCTCCATCACACGTTCTCACCGTGATGTGTTATCCTTACCAGAGACCCAAAGAAATGGGACCACTTGGTCTTGAGCTGAAACCCCCATAACCATGAGCCAAAATAAACCTTTTTTTCTGTGTAAGTTAATTGCCTCGGGTATTTCATTCTAGTAATGTGAAGCTGACTAATACAGCTCCTTGTCATATTTTTATCTCTTCAAGGAATTTTATAGAAAACACCCTAATTTACTTTAATTATTTGGACCATACTCTATTTTATCACATGCTGAACTTTTCGAAGAATGCCCCTCAAAGACAGACCCAGAGAACTAGGATAAAATCAACAATTTAAGACAACATATATGAAGGACCTACTGTGAACTGAACTTGAATTTGATAGTGAAATGTTGGGAGTTAAGTTCAAGAGTCTTTCTTTCCCAAGTAAATAGGCTGAGTTTGGGAAGTTGCTTTCCAACTTTCAGTTCTCCAGGGAACCAGCCAATATACTGAAGCAGATGCGTATCTATCAAATGCCCCTGCCCCATCAGAGTTGTCCATGAGCCTTTCCAAAGCTCTCTCTATTTATTCCCAAGAATCAGCCAAATACTGGGAGGCTCTGAGTCAATGTGTCACTCTGCTGACTCAAGGCAGCAGGAGCGTCGTTCATCAGAAGGACATTTTCTATGAGTCAACATAGCCCCTCCCTGGATACTGAGCTTTCAGTATTGACATGTGCTCCCAGAAGAAGCCTTTAGGAAAAGTCAATTTGATGACACCACTAAAACTCTGGTACCTGGAAGCCTGAGGTGAAAATGCAAATTTATTAATATAGGCTGAAAAGTCCACAAAACAACGTCAAGCTCGAAAAGCTGAAATCTACCTAATTGCTTGTTAACTGGAGTTTTAAACACAACCTTCACTTGACCTGAGCTGCTGTCTCTTCTTTTCACCACCGAATTCTCAAGAATAGACCCGCATGTGTTCCTTCTCTTTCTTCAGAACATTATGTCTGGCCCTGGTTGAGTCTGATCTCTGCTGCCATTATTCTTTGCAAAGTCCATCTTATAAAATAGGAACCACGTTTTATGCTGCTTTTAGCCTAGACCAGTGCTTTGCACATAGTAGGGGTTCAATAAATGTTTTAATTCAACAGATGTTTTGGTTGATTCATTATGTTATTAGAAGACACTCCTGACCTCCCAGTCAATACCTTTTTTTTAATTTCCTGACTCTCTGAGAGATGCTATTCCCTCTCTCTTTTTTTTTTTTTTTTGCGGTACTGGGGATTGAACACAGGGGCATTTTACCTCCGAGCTACGCCCCCAGCCCTATTTTTTATTCTTTATTTTGAAACAGGGCCTCACTAAGTTGCGGAGGGTCTCACTAAGTAGCTGAGGCTGGCCGTGAACCTGCGATCCTCCTGTCTCAGCCTCCCAAGTACTGGGATTACAAGCGTGCACCATCACACCTGGCTCCCCTCTCTTTTCTTGACACCATCTTTGCCTCTGTGGGATGTGGAGTCAAATGACCAAGAGAGTCCGAAGCCAAATGACATTGGCAATCCTTGACCCAGCACCTAAAATCTGTGTGTGACTTTGGTGACATGAGTTAAAATCTTTCTTTTTTTTTTACTTTATTTTATATTTTCAAAGTCAATTTAATACTCATGGTGTTTAAACAGTCAATTTATTGTCTGATTTCTGGATTCTAATCCCATTTCTTTCCGGATAAATATGCTTCTAAGTGGCAAAATCTGGGTGAGGATCAAATGGATTCCTGTTGAAGTACTTTCTAATCAATGTCTCTGTATATGTATGTACATACATTATATACATAATCCACACATATACATATGTTATATACATATACATTATGTATGTATATACATGCATACATTTTAAATTTGATTGGCACTTTCTCATTGTACCTGCCTCACTGTGCTACAGGGAGAATGAAATGAATGGTATGAGTGCGTGAAAATACTTAGCACAGCAGAGGCCTGGGTGGTGAGAAGGGGCTGGATGTGCATCCATGGGGAGAGCACTGCAGATAGAGGGCGCAGCTAGTGCAACAACAGGATGGAAGGAAAGGGTCCGCAAGTAAGAGAAGGAACAAAAGTATAGGCCATGTGGTTTGAGTATAGGAAGCAAGGACAAAAGTGATACAAGATAACACTGGAAAGACAAGCAGGGATCAAGTCGGGCATAGTGGTACACGTCTGTAATCCCATTTGGGAGGCTGGGACAGGAGGATCACAGGTTCAAGGCCAGTCTCAGAAATTTAGTGAGATCCTGTTTCAAAAGAGACTGGGGGTGTAATTCGGAGGTAGAATGCCCCTGGGTTCAATCCCCAGTACCAAAAATAATAAGTAAATAAAAAAGAAATTAAAAGGGCTGGGGGTGTGGCTTGGAGATAGAATGCCCCTGGGTTCAATCCCTAAAAAATATGTATATATATATATATATTTATTATATGATATAAATATATAAAAATTTATTATATAATATAATAATATATAAAATATAAATATATTTATATTTTATTATTATATATAATAAAAAGATAGGGATCAGATCACGCAGAAACTGGTAGAAATTTGGCTTTTATTCAAAGTGCAATGTGATGCCATTTGAAGGTTTAAGCAAGGCGGTGAAATGATTCTTTTAAAATGTTTTCAAATGTCATAGTGGCTACTGAGTGGGGCGTAGACAGCAGTAGGGAGCAGAAGAGACTGACTTGCAGGGGCTTCTCATTGGGAAGCAGTCGTGGTGATGAAACAGTGGGCACCTAGGGATATGTTGTAGAGGAACAGTTAACAAATATAAAGGCTTTTATGGATATTTAATGCTCCTCATAATTTGGCTACCACCTTCTATTACACCTTTAACTTGGACTTTGCTCCTGTGTGCACCTTTGTGCCAACCAAGCTAGCGTGCA
The DNA here is from genome assembly GCA_004027185.1 of Glis glis. Classification (NCBI taxonomy): domain Eukaryota; kingdom Metazoa; phylum Chordata; class Mammalia; order Rodentia; family Gliridae; genus Glis; species Glis glis. The sequence goes on along the minus strand of PVJS01011108.1, from coordinate 4,042 downwards.
GCTTTGCCCTGTTGTGTATTCCTGCACCCATACCCTCCTCGTGTCTCTTCATTAAGATGCCCTCTCCACATAAGTAATCTGCAAACTTTCTCTTTTTGTGGTACTGGTAATTGAACTCAGGGGTGTTCTACCTCTAAGCTACAACCCCAGCCCTATTTTAGTTTTTATTTTTAAAACAGGTCTCACTCAGTTACCACTTGCTGGCCTCAAACCAGTGATCCTCCTGTCTCAGCCTCTCAAGTGCTGGGATTACATGTGTGTACCACTGTGCCCAGCTGTGCAACATTTTTGACTGTGAACATGTTCCAATAATATGTACATATCTATTTTATAAATTTCATAGTGTATAGGATTGATATGGTAAATATTAGTAAATCCTAACTTATTAAAGTCATAAAAAGTATAAAGTCATATAAATGAGAGTTCTAATTGCTTCTTCTAAGACTCTAGTGGATGTCTTGTGCTCTGTGATTCTGTCAGTGCAACCACATCTCTAGTCTACCAATTTCTACTGACTATTTAAGGTTAAAATCAAGCTGTTTTTCCTACAAAATTCTTTTGCTCTGACATCCTATACATACTTGCATTCCACTACCTCCACTAATTTTAGCATTTTTCATTCTCCATTTGTAGTGTTTCACTCAATCACATCCTTGTTTCTTTACCTGGACAGTAGTCCCCTTAAGAGCACTGACTAGTGTCATATATATATATATATATATATATATATTATATATATATATTCACATATATATTATATATATATTCACATATATATATATATATTCACATATATATAATGTCATATATATATATATTAGAGCCACAGTAATATGTATTAACTAGAGAATGAACCAAATAATTTAAAAATCATTTTTAGTTATATTTATCAAGGTTCCCTCATTAATTCAACAAAAATTACCCACCGTCTAATGTGGATCAAGTGTACGAGTTGCTGGGTATAGAGAAATGACAAGACTAGAAAAGTCTTTTCTTTTATAGAGCTGACATTCAAGGGAGGGGATGATAGAAAGTAAATAAATGATGGGCCAAGATAATTTAAAAGGATGAGTGATAAGTTCTATGGAGAAAACCATGTAGTAGAGATGTTGACTGGGATCAATATGACGAATGAAAGCCATTAAGGAAGTCCCACTGTGACTCTGTGTCATGTATGACGGGAAGACTCAGAAGTTACGCTTATCAGAGGTAAATAAGAGATCCTTGTCTTTCCAGGTGTATGGTTTATCTATCATCATCTATTTAGCTCTATTCCTACCTCCATGCTCATTAAGATTATTCAAAATTCACTTGTCATACTGACCAATTATAATTTTGAAAGGCCACCTTGTAAGTTGGTAGTAATAAGTCAGTAAGGCTAGTATTAGCTGACATAACAAACAGATCCCCAGATCTTAGTGAATCTTATTTCTTACTTAAGTACAATTTCAACATGGGTGTTCTTTGTTAGCAGGTGAGCTCCAGAGACCCAGACTCCTTCCATCTATGGCCCTCATTCTCTTCTATGACTTCAGAATTCTCCACATGCAGCCAGAGGATGGGGGAAGAAAGGGAAGGATCACACAAGGGAGGATTTCGTGGTTCTACAATGAAAGTGGTGAGGTGAGCATTCCAGAATAATGAGGCTCTGGGAATGGATTTTAACCATAGTAATATTTATTAACTAAAGAATGAATCAAATAATTTTAAAAATCCTTTTTAGTCATGTATATTAAGGCTCACTCATTAATTCAACAAAAAGTATGGGTTTTGTAGCTAGGCGTGGTGGCACACGCCTGTAATCCCAGTACCTGGGAGGCTGAGACAGGAGGATCGCAGGTTCGAGGTCAGCCTCAGCAACTTAGTGAGACCCTCTTTAGAAGTAAAAAATAAAATAGGGCTGGGGGTATAGCTCAGAGGTAGAATATCCGTGGGTTCAATCCCCAGTACCACTCACATACACACACACAATTATGGGTCTGGGGAAAAGCTGGTCAGTTTCTGCCACAGTTTGCTTCTCCAGAATTCCTTTTTCCTTATTGAAAAATATTCAAATTTGTTGACCACCACAAAGTCAAGAAAAAGTGCATGTGATAAAACTGGCCCTTGACGAGTAAACTCATCCCCAGTGATTATTTCCTCTCACTTACCTTCCCTCCCTGTAGTTCATTCCACACACCCTCTCCCCACAAATGGGCCCATTTCCACAAATCTAAAGAATAAATCAAGATTCACTGCTGAATTACAAATGTAATACTTCGGTGAGAAACTTCTTGCCACACGTAGAAATTCACAGCGTATACTTTCCAGCTCATTAAACCCAATGCCTCAAAATAACCTGAAGCAGCACCTCTTCTCAGATAAAGAAATGGTTGGCTACACTAGTTGCTAGAATGACTAACAATGAAATGTGTAAATTTATTCCATCATAAGCTCTTTGCCTTATGGTGGTGCTACAATAATCTCTGTCGCTCCATTCTTACATGTAATTTTTAAAAATCAGGCTTAATTACTTTGGCTTGCTAATACACATCATTCTTTATTCATCATTTCTCTTAATGGAGGGGAGCTGTGGGACAGTGATTAGTAGCTTGAGAAATCTGAGCGATATGACTTTTTATTTACTCTTTCTTTTTTGCACATAGTTACCATGGCTTTTGCATATTAGGTGCTACTTACGCTCCTTGGAGACTCCAAAAATACATTATGATGCTTTGAGCTCATCATTATCCCTGGGTTGAGAAACTCTATTATCATATTAATTTTATCAAGGTTGAATAGAAAACCAAAAAGTTCAGGCAAAAATACGTACCCACTTGTCTAGTTCTTATTGCTAGGACTGGGACGAGTGGGATTACGACACAGCCTGGAAAGGATGGCAATCAGGAACGGACCCTGAGGTTGGATGTAGACAGAGGTGGCTTTAACTGAGGCCGCCTAAGTCAGGGAAGCTGGGGTAGGAAGCCAGCCAGAGGCAGAGAAATGAAGCTAAGCATGACATTCAGAAAAGAGGTGAATGAGTCAGTGTAGAAGACGCAGGACAAGGTTGGGATCTCTTATAAACACAAGTCAAGCACAGTCATTAAGAATTCATTCGTTTACCTATCACATTCTTTCCTTTCCAAACTCTCTCCGCAGCCTTGTTTGAACTCTCATAAAATGCTGCTTTCTTTATAAAGTACCCCTCTCTGCGTATCAATGAATCTGCTATGGTAAAGATTTCCCCTTCTGTCACTTTCTGTCAGGTTCAAGAGAGGGCTACTTGTTATTCCTTACTTATGCACACTTAATGTAATAAAGTATTTGTTTAGAGCCGTACTACCTAATTTAATCAATTATTAATTGTGTAAACCTCTCTTTTGTATTTTCCATGTGTCAGGCCCAGGTATATAAAAATGAAGTAATACCAGATCTTGGCAACAGGGCCTTATAATCTCTTGAGGATAGACAGTCATGTAAATGAACAATTAAACATAATTCAACAACTCTAGTTCAAGAAGTCTAAGAAAATTCATTTCCTTTCTCTCCTTCCAGGATCTTACTGAAATGGCAAAAGAAATACAAAAAGTAAAAATAAACCCATGGTACAATTAGAAATCCAAGAACGGTAGGGCCACTGTATACAATTGGGTGGTAAAAAACAAAGAAAATAACAACCCCACCCCACCCCAAATATAAAACCAACAACCCATCACCAATTTATTTGTGCTGGCCCTTTTATTTTTATTTTATTTTTATTTTTTAACGTGCTTTTATTGGTGCATTGGAGTCTTACATTGCAATGAATATCTATTTGATGTTAACATATATGCACACAGCTCTTGGTGCCCCCCCACCTCCCCTCACCCGTATGAAGTACCAAGAATGATGTTGGTATATTTTCACATGCACATGTTATTTATGATAGTAATTCCATTAATTCCCTTCTTTCTTGCCCTCCCCCTTCCCTTGTACCACTTCCCTTGTTCTGTTGAGGGTTCTCCATTATCAACCAGAGTCCCTTGTGTGACCCTACTACTCCTTAGGTTGCGCATATTAATGA
>PVJS01011107.1:0-46471 GCA_004027185.1 Glis glis | reverse complement strand
AGTAACACACACACACACACACACACACACACACACACACACACACACACACACTATTAGAAAAGATTCTGCCTGGCCTGGAGGCTCATGTTTGTAATTCCAGTACTTGGGAGGCTGAGACTGGAGGATCTGGGTTCGCAGCCAGCCTCAGCTACTTAGTGAGGCCTCTGCAACTTAGTGAGACCCTATTTCAAAATAAAGAATAAAAAATAGGGCTAGGGTGTAGCTCAGAGGTAGAATGCCCCTGGGTTCAAGCCCTGGTACCGCAAAAAAAAAAAGAAAAGAAAAGATTACTAAATTAGCTATACACCTGGCTAATAGCCTTTAAAGTAGCCAGGCATGGTGGCACATGCCTGTAATCCCAGGACTTGGGAGGCTGAGGCAGGAGGATCACAGGTTCGAGGCCAGCCTCAGCAACCTAGAGAGACTCTCAGCAACCTAGTGAGACCCTGTTTCAAAATAAAAAAATAAGAGAAAATAGGGCTGGGAGTGTAGCTTGGAGGTAGAATGCCCTGGGTTCAGTCCCCAGTACCACACACACACACACACACACACACACACACACACCTATAAGGTAATAAGATCATAACTTTCAAGGTGATTCTGTGTACCTGATAGAAATCAATAATTTAACATGTAACAGGGAAACACTCTACTAGAGAATTAAGCCCTGGGGATGTGGGTGGCAGTAAACAATGCCCCAGCATGATTTTGTCAGGACATACCTCCTCCCATTTCCACACCTTATTTCTAAGTTTTGGATGGATTTTCTTAGTAATTGTGACATGGAGTTACGTTTCTGGACATACTGGTTGGGTTCTCGGCTCTGGGTCTGCTAGTCGGGTGCACTAACTACCTTGGAATCTTGAAAACGATGTGCTGATGGGGAGCAACTGACTGGTCTTGGGTGGCATCTCAGAGCAGGGAGCCTGAGAACTGCCACTGGAAATACAAATTGGTTTTTAAAGATGAGATGTCATCAGAGAAATGTTACCAGGGAGTCCCGTAGGCCCTTCTCACTAACAGCCTGTGTTTTTAGAGTTTTACAATCACTTTTACTAAGCTTGATTATGAGGTTCCTTGGCTGGTTGCAAGCAAATAATTGCAAAAGGGCGGTTGAGGATTGCTAAAGGGAAAGGTAAGCAGCCTATGGAAAAGGAAGAGAGAAATCTCGAGAAGGAAGACACAGACATGTAAAGACACTCATCGGTAGACTTGACTTGGGCTCCCAGTGTGGGATGAACAACCTCTAGAGCAATAATTCATGCCAGAATAATGACCTTCGGCACCAAGGAAAGGTTAAATTTTAATTTTTTGTGGTCCTGGATGCTGAACCCAGGGGTACTCTACCACTGAGCTATATCCCTAACTTTTTTTTTGGTACTGGGGATGAAACCCAGGGGCATTCTACCTCTGAGCTACACCCCAGCTCTATTTTATTTATTTTTTTATTTTGAAATAGGGTCTCACTAAGTTGTGGAGGACCTCACTAAGTTGCTGAGGCTGGCTGCGAGAACCTGTGATCCTCCTGTCTCAGCCTCCCAAGTACTGGGATTATAGGCATGTGCCAGCCGGGCGTGGTGGCGCACGCTTGTAATCCCAGTACTTTGGGAGGCGGAGACCGGAGGATCCAGGTTCGCGGCCAACCTCAGCGCGCATGTGCGCGTGCGATCGATCGATTGATCGATCTCTCTCTCTTTCTCTCCTCTCTCTCTCTCTCTCTCTCTCTCTCTCTCTCTCTATCTAGTGAGGCCCTCCGCAACTTCGTGAGACCCGGTTTCAAAAATAAAAGCATAAAAAAATAGGGCCGGGGGTGTGGCGCAGAGGTAGAACGCCCCTGCGTTCAACCCCCGGTACCGCAAAAAATAAATAAATAAATAAATAAATATAGGCATGTGCCACCACGCCCGGTTTACCTTTTTAGTTTTTAAGACAGGGTCTCACTAAATTACCCAAGCTGGCTTCAAACTTGTGGTCCTCAGCCTCCCGAGTAGCTGGGATTACAGGTGTGTGCCACTGTACCAAGCTGAGACTAAATTATTATTATTTTTATTTTTAATTATTTACTTTTTGGTACTGGGGATTGAACTCAGAGGCATTATACCTTGGAGCTATACCTGCAGCACTTTTTATTTTGAAACAGAGTCTCACTAGGTTGCTGAGTCTTGCTATGTTGCTGAGGCCGGTCTCTAACCTGCGATCCTCCTGTCTCAGCCTCCCAAGTACTGGTATTACAGGCGTGCACCACCATGGCTGGATGAAGCTAAATTATTTTTAACATCTTCTAAGATGGAAGGAAATATGTACTATATTTAAATATAATTTTCACCATTATGATGAAAATAAGTTTGGTGATTAAAGAAATAAATTATGCATTTTCTTTGATGGTTCTATTTGCAAGATGCTCTTTATTCTTCTTTGGGACTTAGAATATAATTTTAATAGGAACACAAAATTATAATATAAATTAATAAAGCCATGGCTTTTAAATACCAATTTTGCTTTATAGATAACTATGGTCTAAAATGAAAAGCAGTTTAGTGAGAGTGTGGTAAAATTTTATATCAATTAAATGTTAAGGTATTTAGTCCCTCCAGCCAGAAAAAGCATGCACCAACCATAATGATATCTCAAGTCCTTCATATTGGCAAGATACAAGGACTTTTGCCTGTTCATTGAAGATGGCCATCATATAAGCTGTAATCAGAGACACAAAACAATATCTGCTAGCAATGCCATCAAACAGTGGGGCTATTTGTCAGTACTTGATGACACAGCTTGAAATCAAACTGTTAAACAGAAGTGTTTTCTTTCGCTCCATTTGAAAATTGTAGTGGAAGGCAAAGGGGCTTTCTCCAGTTATAGTCATCTAAATCAGCCAAGACCAAACACCAAAGCAGAAAGAACAATGATGGGAAAATAAAATTATAATTAAATTACATAATAAAACACATAAATAACTCTCTTTTAAGTATAACATCTGAAAGATTTCTTTTCAGGCTATAATACACTATTTTTTTATCATTTAATTTTCCCCCTTTAAAAAGAAAATTAGGAATAAAAGTAACTAAGCTTTTCATCAGGTTAATTAATTTATGCTAAGATTATAGTTCTGATAATATCTTATACCAAAATCTAAGTTAATAGATGTTTAATGACAATTAAATGAACAGTACATTGTGAATAATTTAAGGTAGATTAATCAAATCCATTCTTTACCTGACATGCAAATTCTTATACTTTGAAATATTTCAAAGTATATAATTTATAGAAAATACAAAATATGCAGGCATTTGTAAGGCAAATATCCAGAATCAAAAATTGAAGTGCATATTTGTTAATTAGTTCCATTTTTCCCCCTAGTACTGGGGAATGAACCGGGAACTCTATCACTGAGCTACATTACATCCCCACCCCTTTTTATTTTATTTATTTATTTATTTATTTATTTATTTATTTATTTTGTGATACAGGGGATTGAACCCAGGGGCATTCTACTTCTGAGCTACACCCCCAGCCCTAATTTTTATTCTTTATTTTGAAACAGGGTCTCACTAAGTTGCAGAGGGCCTCACTAAGTAGCTGAGGCTGGCCACGAACCTGTGATCCTCCTGTCTCAGCCTCCCAAGTACTGGGATTACAAGTGTGCGCCACCATGCCCAGCTCTTTTACTTTTTTTTATTTTGAGACAAAGTCTTGCTAAGTTACCCAGGCTGGCCTCGAACTTGTGATCCTTCTGCGTCAGCCTCCTGAATAGCTGATTACAGGACAGGATGGTCCCCCACGCTCAACTATAAATAAGTTTATGTGGTACTGGGGGTGGATTGAACTCAGGGATATTCTACCTCCAAGCTAAACTCCCAGCCATTTTTTTATTTTTATTTTTTGTTTTGAAACAGGGTCTCGCTAGGTTGCTGAGAGTCTCGCTAAGTTGCTGAGGCTGGTCTTGAACCTGCAATCTTCCTGTCTCAGCCTCCCAAGTACTGGGATTACAGGTGTTGACACCAGGCCCAGCTTTATTTTTTATTTTGAAACAGGGTCTCACCAACTTCCCATGTGCTGGCCTCAAACCCGTAATTCTCCTCTCTCAGCCTCCTAAGTACTGGGATTAAAACTATCTCATCTGGGTGCAGAGACACATGCCTGCAATCCCAGCTACTTGGGAGGCTGAGGCAGGAGGCTCACTAGTTCACGGCCAGCCTGGACAATTTAGTGAGATCCCATCTCAAAATAAACTTAAAAAAGGGCTGGGATATAGCTCATTGATAGAGTCTAGCATGTGTGAGTCTTTGGGGTCAATCCCCAGTACTGCAAACAAAACAAAACAAAACAAAACACTCTAAATTATCTCATTTAAGTATTTTACCTAGAAATTTCATCTTGTAAGAATTAGAGAATTAGACAAATTAAGGACTAGAATTAGAAAATTTAAGGGCTAGAAAAATCTTCAAGGTAGGCCAGTGTGGGGGGATTCCTAACTTTAGTTTGCATCAGAAGTCCCCAAGATTCCTGCTAAAATGCAGATGGACAGGCCTCATTCCACCCACCTGACTCTATAGGCCTGGGATGGAGGCAGCTGAGGCTCCTACTAGAATAACCAGAGCAAGATGACTGTCACGTCATGTCATGTCATGTAGATGGTCTATGGATCCCTAGGAGGAGCAATACTCCTGTAGTCTACTCCACTTCCTCCCTAAATCAGGAATCCTTCTGGGACTTCTGTATCCCATCAAGGCATTTTCTGCCTCAAGTTACTCCCTCCTCCACTCCTCTAGGTAACTCACTGCCTCCTGGGGCAGCCCATATACTCATCTAATGGAAGCTTCTATCAGGAACCTTCGCATTCAAAACATAAAACCATTCAACTTGGGTTTACACAAATACAGTAATGCAAACACACCCAAGACATTGAAGAATCAAATGCACGAAGAACTGACCTGCTTCTTCTGGTATTTGTTTATCAGATCCAAAAACAAGGCATAACATCTGGAATAGTTGGCCAAGGCCACACAGCCATCATGGTAAGAGGTTAGTTTGCTGCAGAAATGCCAAGTGGGAAAAATAAAAATAAACTTTGTATTTCTATAAAATTCAGGTACAGATAGTATCACTTTAAATACGGGCCTTCAAAGTGTTGCCCCGTTCATGAAAATGAGTTTATAAGTCCTCCACGCATAGTCCAGAGATGCTACAAAGAGGCTTGCTGGCTGCTCTAGATTCTAGGAGAATGGAGCGGGGAAATAAAAAAGATCCTTTGAAAAACAGAAACCTGAACACTGTAATACATCTATGTGGTATGAATTCACACCATCCATGTGGTTCAGAAAATACAAGCTAAGAAATTTATATAATATCTGGTTGGATATCAGTGAATCCCCAGTGGACACCATAAGAAGCGAATATAAAACCCCTCTAATATACTAGGCTATTAGTGCTGCACTATCAGGAAAAATAGACCTTATGGGAAAAAAGCCTTTAATATAGCTCCAAAATTTCTACAGCAAGGAAGCAAACAAACAAAACCCACAAGGCAATACTGAAAAACTCACATCAAATTGGGAGATGTTTATAAATTTCTAATTAATTAATAGATCACTAGGTAAAACATCATTAGTAATTTTAAAATTTAGCTGGGCATGGTGGCACACGCTTGTAATCCCAGTATTTGGGAGGCTGAGACCGGAGGATCCAGGTTTGTGGCCAGCCTCAGCTACTTAGTGAGGCCCTCCACAACTTAGTGAGACCCTGTCTCAAAAAAAATAAAAAATAAAAAATAGGGCTGGGGGTGTAGCCCGGAGGTAGAATGCCCCTGGGTTCAATCCCCGGTACCGCAAAAAAAAAAAAAAATAATAATAATTTTAAAATTTGACCATATAGCAGGAGATAAACAAGTCTCAGTAAATTTTCAGGGAACTGGTATCTTATAGACCACATTCTCTGGTTAAAGTATACGTAAGTTAGAAACCAATTTCAAAAATATGTTTTTAAACATACACTTAGAAATTTTAAAACACCTAACTTATGGGTCAAAGAAACAGGAAATTTTAAGAACACTTAGATCTGAGTAATAACAAAAATAATACAAATCAAAATTTGTAGGATGTAGCTAAAGCAGTATTTAGAGGAAATTTTATACCCTTAAAAAGACTGAAAAGAAAGGAATTGAGTATCTAAAACAGGAGTTGAGTGTCTAACTAAAACAGTCTAACTATCCACAGATAGTAGAAGAAAGGGATTAATGAGGATAAGAGCAGAAGGAATAAGATAGAAAACAAAGCTGGGCATGATGGTGCACACCTGTAATCCTAGTGCTTGGGAGGCTGAGACAGGAGGATCACAGGTTCAAGGCCAGCACACAGTAACTTAGTGAGACCCTGTTTCAAAATAAAAAATAAAGCTGGGCGTGGTGGTGCACTCCTGTAATCCCAGTACTTGGGAGGCTAAGACCAGGAGGATCCGGGTTCGCTGCCAGCCTCAGCTACTTAGTGAGGCCTTCTGCAACTTAGTGAGAACCTGTTTCAAAATAAAAAATAAAAATAGGGCTGGGGGTGTAGCTCGGAGGTAGAATGCCTCTGGGTTCAATTGCCAGTACCACAAAATAAATAAATAAATAAATAAATTAATTAATTAATTTAAAAAAAGGGCTAGGGGTGTAGCTCAGTGGTAGTGCACACCTGGGTTCAATCCCCAGTAGCAAAACAGAGAGAGAGAGAGAGAAAGAAAGAGAGAGAAAGAGAGAGAGAGAGAGAGAGAGAGAGAGAGAGAGAGTGCACGCGCACAAACATACAATGAAATGGATCAATAAATCTGCTGGTTCTTTGAAAAAACTCATAAAATTAACAACCCTTTATCAACACTAATCAATAAAGGAAATATCATAAATAATAAAAATTAGAATGAAAATAAATATTAACAATGAAGAGTCACTGTAACATAGTGGTTAAAGGTATGAATTCTAGAGCCAGAATACTGTTTTGAATTATAGTTCTACAACTTATTGATTGTGTGATGATTGGAAAAACACTGAATGTCTCTATGTCTCATTTCCCTCATATGTCAAATAAAGATGACTATAATGGTACCTATCTTTTGGGGGGTCTTTTGGTACTGAGATTGAACCCAGGGCCTTGTGCATGCTAGGCAAGTACTCTACCACTGAGCTACATCCCCAGCCCTTTTTCATTTTATTTTGAGACAGGATCTCAGTAAGTTACCCAGACTGGCCTTACACTTGCAACCCTCCTGCCTCAGCCTCCCAAATAGCTGATATTACAGGCATGAGCCACCATGCCCAGTTATAAAAGTACCCATCTTTAAAAGTTGATACAAGAATTAAATGAAGCAGGGCATGGTGGTGCACACCTGTAATCCCAATACTTAGGAGGCTGAGACACAAGGATCACAGGTTGGAGGCCAGTTTCAGCAACTTAGTGAAGCCCTCAGCAACTTCATGAAACCCTGTTTCAAAATAAAAAAAAAATAAAATATGGGGCTGGGGGTGTAGCTCAGAGGTAGAATACCCGTGGGTTGAAATATGTAAAATAAGTAAAAGGGGACAAAATTAGAGATGTAACAGATACTAAAAAGATAATAAGAGGAGAACATTCTGAACTTTATCTTGTTTGAAAGTTTAGAAAAAATGGACAAATTCCTATAAAAATATAACTTTTTAAGCTGAACCAAGTAGAAATAAGAAATATGACTAGATATATAACCAGTAAAGAAATTGAGTCAGTGGGTACAGTGGCATATTTCTATAGTCCCAGCTACTTGGGAGGCTGAGGCTTGAGCCCAGGAGTTTGGGGCCAGCCTGGGCAACATAGTGAGACCCTGTATGTATCTCGAAGGAAAAGAAAGAAAGAAAAAGAAAAAAAGAACAACCAGAAAAGAAGTTGAATTGAAGTCAACACATACACACACACACACACACACACACACACACACACACAGGCATATCCCAAGATAAAAATAGCTTTTGACCAAGTTCTGCAAACTTTTCAAGTAACAGAAAAGTTTAATTTTCACATTTCTTAGAAAAAAGATGAAGTTGGAATACTTCCCAACTAATTTTATGAGGCCAGTATAAACTAGACACTAATATCAAACAAGAACATTATGAGGAAGGAAAAGGAAGGGTCTATGACCACAGATGAAACACCTAAAAAAAGATTAGTTAAGCTGGACGTGGTGGCGCATGCTTGTAATCCCAGTACTTTGGGAGGCGGAGATCTGAGGATCTGGGTTCACGGCCAGCCTCATCTCTCTCTCTCTCTCTCTCTCTCTCTCTCTCTCTCTACCTAGTGAGGCCCTCCGCAACTTCGTGAGACCCGGTTTCAAAATAAAATATAAAAAAATAGGGCTGGGGGTGTAGCGCGGAGGTAGAACACCCCTGGGTTCAATCCCTGGTACCGAAGAAAAAAAAAGGATTAGTTAATCGAACTTAGCAATATTTAGTGGCTTAAGATGAGAAAATCTTTCAATTCAATTTGCTAGATTAATAGACTGAAAAAAGTAAATTTATATAATTAAAATAGACTCAGGGCAAGCATTTGGGAAAACTTAACACTGTTTAATGAGAAAGAATATTTCCAGAACCTTCTAAGGAATAGATACAAAAACCTACAACAAATATTATTTTCCATGGTAAGACCATAAAAATAATTTCTTTAAAGTCAGAAGAGACTGGGTGTGGTGGTACATACCTGCAATCCCCTCTACTCAGGAGGCTGAGGCAGAAGGACCCAAATTCAAGGCCAGCCTGGGCAACTTAGCGAGGCTCTATCTCAAAATTTTAAAAAGTGGTGGCGAGGAGCTCCATGGTAGAGCACTTGCTTAGCATGTGTGAGGCTCTAAATTTAATCCCAGTACCACCACCATAAATAAATACAATAAATAAATAGGAGAAAGCAGCACACCCAACCGTCTCATAATTTTGTATTGGACTCCAAAGCAACGTGATAAAGAAGAGGTGGAGGGCTGGGGGAGGGGAGCTCAGTGGTGCAGTGCTAACTTAGCCAGCGCAAGGCCCTGGGTTTGATCCCCAGCACTGAAAAAAAAAAAAAGTGGAGATGGGGGAAGGAGGAAGGTAAGAGTTGCAATAACTGGAAAAAAACTAAAAAAAATTTCTTCTTTGCAAACAATTTGCATAGAAAATTCAAGAGATTCTATAGAAAACTCCTAGACCTAATATTTATCAAGATTCCTGGATACAAGATTAATAAACAAGTACTGATACTATTCATATGCATCAGCAACAACCTATAAGAACAATTTTTTTAAAGATTGCATTTGTAATTGCAACAAACCATGAAGGACTAGAAAAGATATGCAAAATCTTTTGGGGGGTTGGTGATCGAACCCTGGGATATTCTACCTCTGAGCTACACCCCCAGCTCTTTTTATTTTTATTTTGCGGTACTTGGTAATTTATTTTTATTTATTTATTATTTATTTTTGTGGTACTGAGGATTAAACCCAGGGACATTCTACCTCCAAGATACACCCCTAGTCCTATTTATTTATTTAATGGTACTGGGGACATTCTATCTCCGAGCACCACCCCCAACCCTATTTTATTTTTATTTTTATTTTTTTGAAATAGGGTCTCGCTAGGTTAATGAAAGTCTCACTACTTGCTGAGGCTGTCCTTGAACCTGTGATCCTCCTGTCTCAGCCTCCCAAATACTGGGATTACAAATGTGTGCCACCATGCCTGGCTTTATTTTAATTTTGAAACAGGGTCTCCTTAAGTTTTTGAGGATTTTTCCAAGTTGCTGAGGCTGGCCTTGAACCTGCAATCTTCCTGCCTCAGTTTCTCAAGTACTGAGATTACAGGCATGTGCCACCATGTTCCACCAAGATATGCAAAATCTTTATGAAGAAAATTATAAAATTGCATTGAAGGACATAAAAGAAGCTATCATAAACATTTATGGATGAAAGACTCAATATCATAAAGGAGCCAATTTTTCCCATTCCTACCCCAATTACTGCGCATACTCAGTATAGTTCCATTAGAAATCCTAAAGTTTGTTGGTGTGGTAGCACACACCTGTAATCCCAGTGACTCAGGAGGCTGAGACTGGAGAATCACAAGTCCAAGGCCAGTCTCAGCAATTTAGTGAGACCTTGTCTCAAAATAAAAACTAAAAAGGATGTAGCTCAGTAGTAGAGAACTCCTGGGTTCGATCCCCAATATAGCAGGGGGAAAAAGTATATACATGATTAGTGAACATAGATTAGTAAACATATGAGCTGAAGTTCAAACAGTGAAATAAATAACCTTCGATTACAAAGTGACTCAGATCAGACTTCAATTATACTGTTTTTTTGTTGGTTGGTTGGATTTTGTTTTGGTACTGGGGATTGAACCTAGGGGCATTCTATCTCCAAGCTACACCCCCAGCCCTTTTTATTTTTTATTTTGAAACAGGGTCTTGGTAGGTTGCTAAGAGTCTTATTGGGTTGCTGAGGCTGATCTTGAACCTGCAATCCTCTTATCTCAGCCTCCCATGTACTGGGATTACAGGTGTGCACCACCATGCCAGGCTAATGATGCCCTTTTTGAATAAAAATTCTTAAGTATTGTTTCCAGAAAGTTTGCCATGTTTTATGGTAGATAGATCTTTATCTCCGATGAATTGAGAAGAAATTTCAAACAAACAAAAACACTAGGATTGTTCACAACTCACCAGAGAACTAAAATAACTTGCAATTCATGAATTTAGAGTTGTATTACAATCACATAGGAAACAATCAGTTTAAATAATGTATTTTAAACTTGGGCCACGAGACTTACCTTTTCTGCTAGGCAAGGTTAAAAAGAAAAAAAAAGATTTTTTTTTGCCAGTCATACACACACAAATATTAGAGATAGCCCAAAATCTAAGCATCATCATTTCGGTAAGGCTACTTTCTTCACTTGGTCTATCTACCTGAATATTCTGGCAATATTGGTACAGACATCCTTGTCACCCATGTACAGTTCCATCACCGTGCAGAGCTGCGGAAGGGCGCCAATGCTCAGGAACTTACTTCTTGCTAGTGGTGAATCAATCAAGTTTCTCAACGTAGCAGTTGTCTAGAATAAAAGCATATTTGTGCCATTTTTCAAAATTGGAAAATATAGCCACACACTAAATAGCACAGCACAATCCATCCTATAAATTTTATTATACCAGTAGGTAAACCAAGCCCCCATTATGATTCTCCTACTAGAGCACATGGGCCTAGGCATAATAGCAGGAAATGAAAACCTTAAAGAATGCCTAATTTAGTTCAAAGGTAAAGAATGAAACCGTAATATTAAGATCTTCAATTGAACCTGTGTAGCCACATCAGATCCACAGATTAGAAACTTCTTGTTCTTCTTGTAAGCAACACCAAAGATGATGTGGCCAAAGAATATTTAAGACTATTAGAGCTGAGTACAGTGTTACCTGCCTGTAATCCCAGTACTTGGGAGGCTGAGACAGGAGGATCATAGGTTTGAGGCCAGCCTCAGCAATTTAGCCAAGACCCTCAGCAACTTAGCAAGACTGTTTCAAAATAAATAATAAAAAGGGCTGGGTGTAGCTCAGAGGTAGAATGCCCCTGGGTTCAATCCTAGTACTAAAACAAACAAACAAAAAAAACAAACAAACACCTATTAGGTTTATTTTTTTCTAAGAGGCAAGTACTGAAGTCTCACAAACTTGTCTTATTTTGTAAAACAATTTCTAGAAACCATCCACTTTTGCTTTTGTCTAAGAGTGGAGAAGAGAACAACTTAGTAAATCTATAAAGGATGTTGCCATTGCATAATAATTTTAATACACAGTGTGATGTTTCCTTGTGGGTTAGTACAGGCAGGCTACTAGTTAAGAGTCCCACCACTCTCAAGCCTGGAATAGTTGTTTAACCCCGAGATCATACTTTTCTCATTAGTAAAGTGGAGGCCCTGAGAATTGCTGTGTCTCAGTGGAGACAGCAGCCCCTTCCCAGACTTCAGAACTCCCCTCTCCCTCCCTTTCCATGCTTGATTCGCTCTCTGTTCCATCTCTTCTGTCCAGCACTGTAACTTCATCTCTTACCCAAACTCTATAGCCCCTGAACGGGCTCTTTCCATCTTCCCTCCCTGTCCAGCTCATCTGCCCATAGCTGTTCATTGCTGCCTGAGGGGCTTTCTCAGCAGCCAGCCTTCCCTGGTGGCCTGTTGGGAAGGGCTCCCCTGACTTCCCAGGGCCTGGTGGGCAACATCATAGCCGCTCTCTGAAGTCCAGTCCACTCCTCTGAGCTCCTCTCCTGCGCCTCCCCTCCTCGTCCCCCTCACACGGCCTTCTTTCAGACTCTGCCACAAAGTGTCACAACTCCACGCCTTTGAATAGACTACTCCCTCCACTCAGATGTCCCTCTCGGCCCCTCCCCCTCCCCCTGGAGACCCACTGCTCATTTTGGGGGACCCAGCTCAGGCCCATTCTCTCTGAAGACTGCTCAGTGGTTGATCAGTGCTTCCTCTTCGGTGTCAACGACCAGCCGGTTCCTGCCTCTACAGCTCCCGTGACAGAGTCTGGATCCCTTGTTCCAGGCACCTTCTCTCCATGGTGAGCCACCCCAGTGTACAAACCATGTGATTCCTCTTTCTACTCAGAGGACAATAAAATGTGCCCATAAGAAGCTCTCACACGCTCAGCTGCTGGCTGGCTGAAACAGAGAAAGAGAAGCAGAGGGACAGGGATGAGGGGAACAAGGAGGGGAAGAAGGAAAAGAGAAGGGACAGGGAGGTTTTTTCCTTTAAGAAGCTTCTGGTAAGAAAGTGCAAGGCATTTGCATTTAAAACCCTGATGGAGAAGGGTCTGGAAGAAGCCACAGGCAGATGCACTATGAAGGCGCCCACTTTGAGCGCTCCCTCTGACCTCTGTGAGCCTCCACTCTCACTGCCATGTGGGGGTGGGTGCTCAATGCTCAGACCAGGGGCTTTTTTCTGAGGAAAATGGAGAAATATGGGCGGGAGGAGAATCTGGCTAAATAGTGTGGTAATGGTGAAGGCCAGTTCCAAGTCAGCCCCCTGACTCTGAACTTTGCTCCAACCTCTGAGTTCATTTGCATATAAATGAAAATTGAAAGCCAAATAACAACTCTTAAGCCAGGTGTGGTGGCACACACTTGTAATCCCAATACTTGGGAGGCTGAGACAGGAGGATAGCAGGTTCGTGGCCAGCCTCAGCAACTTAGTGAGGCCCTCCACAACTTAGTGAGACCCTCTTTCAAAATAAGAAGTAAAATAGGGCTGGGGGTGCAGCTTGGAGGTAGAATGCCCCTGGGTTCAACCCCCAGCACCAAAGAACAACAACAACTCCCGGTTGGTGGAGATATATTTGTAGAGATCACTAACGAGTGCTGTGCCCTGCTTAGTTTTTATCTTCCTCTCCCGGGAAGTCCACCCACCAGGCCTGCCCCCAAGGCAGGAGTTAACCAAAGTCTAATTATGCTTGGAGAAATGTACAGTTTCATTAATTTTCTACTATAATTTATACTGTTCCTAATTCTACCTAGAGATGTATTTTTCTTTTTTATTGTGTATGATCTTTTAGGTCATCTCTGATTCCTTCTTTGAAAGAAAAGTATAGGTTAAATGTACACATAAATACTCATGTACACATAGTCCTTCTGAAGGACTTACTAGAGCGAATCCCAACCCTGAAAGTGTCATTTCACCAAGAAACAGCAAATCAAAAAATATGAGTTCTTATTTTTCCCACCTTCTAATTTGCAAGCATGTGGGACAGATATACTGAGTCAGAAGACAACCAGTGGGAAGAAGAAAAAAAAATGAATTGATTTTCCACAGAGGATGAATGAAAATCTGGGTGTCCTTGCTTATTAACAGTTCTTAGATGATGTTGGGGCCCCAAGGGGGACCTAAATTTTTGGTATATATCCAGGAAGAAAGCTTCCATTGTGATTCTGGTTGCTGATCTACTGCAGAAATGTGACTGAGCTGCACTCTACAGCTTTGTGCTCATTGTTTTCCGAGGCATCTGCTTCTCTGTGTTCCCCAAATCCCTTAATCACAGAGGCACCATCCTCCACCAGGTAAGCTGGCTGGGCAGTTGCAAAGCTGCCTATCTCCTATTCAGTTAGTTCAGTCATTGTGCAGTCAACACTGGGAGACCCGTTTTATTTTATTTCATTTTATTATTTTAATTGTGGCACTGAGGATTGAACCCAGGGGCATTCTACCCCTGAGCTTCCACCCCAGCCCTATTTTATTATTATTATTTTTTTCATTTTGAAACAGGGTCTCACTAAGTTGCTGAGGCTGGCTGCAAATCTGCTATCCTCCTGTCTCAGCCTCCCAAGTACTGGGATTATAAGCATGTGCCACCATGCCTGGCTTATTTTATTTTATTTTTATTGATACTGGAGATTGAACTCAGAGGCATTCTACTTCCAAGCTACACCCCCAGCCCTTTTTAATTTTTATTTTAAAATAGGCTCTTGCTAAGTTGCTGAAGGGCTTGCTAAATTGCTGAGGCTGGTCTCAAACCTGTGATCCTCCTGTCTCAGTCTCCCAAGTACTAGGATTACAGGCGTGCACCACTGCACCCAGCTTGGGGTTCCCATTTTATTTATTTATTTATTTATGCTTTTATTGGTGCATTATAGTCTCACATCATAATGTAAATCATGTTGACGGTGACATACATGCACACAGCACTTGGTGCCCCCCCCCATCTTCTCCCTTCCCAATGCAGAGTACTGAGATTGACATTGGTATTTTCACATATGTACACATGGTCGATGGTAGTAATTCCATTAATGAACCTCACTCTTCCCCCGCCCCTTCCCTTAGACCACCTCCCTGCCTCCACTGAGGCTTCTCCTCCATTATCTGGAATCCCTCTGGTATCCCGATTACTCCCTAGCTTCCGCATATTAGAGAAAACATATGACCCTTCACTTTCTGTGATTGGCTAATCTCACTTAACATAATGTTCTCCTGGTCCTTCCATTTTCTTGCAAATGACATAATTTTGTTCTTCTTTATTGCTGAGTAGAATTCCATTGTGTGCATATCCCATAATTTTGTAATCCATTCATCTGTTGATGGGACACCTAGGTTGGTTCCATAATTTGGCTATTGTGAATTGTGCTGCTATGAACATGGGTGTGCATATATTACTGTAGTTCTCTGATTTCAGCCCCTTTGGAGAGATACCCAGGAGTGGTATATAGCCGGATCATATGGTAAATCCATTCCCAGTTTTCTGAGGAATCTTTGGAGACCCATTTTAAAGGGAAAGAAATATGCTTAGAAAAGATTAGATGATTTACAAAGGCCCAAACAGCATTTCCATACAATAAAATTGGAGCTTAAAAGATTTAACATTTTTTCAAGTTGACTATTGGTACTTATTAACTTCAAATTGTGTTTCCAACTATTAATTAATTGATAAACCTTAGCAAACACCAGAAAACTTTGTCTTAAGACATGTGGACTTAGGCTTAGGTCCCAACACAGGCCAGCTGCTCCAGCCCCATTCCCGGCATTCTCTGCTGCAGTGGGGGCAGGCACAAGGTGGGAGGGCTGCTTGTAGACCTGAGCCTCCAAGGCCTGCCCAGATCCAGAGGAGTGACCCTCTCTCTTCCCTTTGTACTTGTCCTCCCTCAGAGTCCTCAGTCCCCAGGCACTCGCCAGATTCTGCCCTAGAAGGTGATCAGCCACCAGCACTTCCCCAGACAGAGGAGCTTGTGGCTCACAGCCCTCCACGGAACTCACATTTAGGTGCCTCAGAAGTTGGACAGGCTTTTCGGCTAGCCCAGGAGCTTCGCCGTCAATCATGACATCATTCTTTGGAGAAACATTTTCCCAATTCCAAAAACAAAAACAAAAACTAAAAACAACAATCCTCAAAAACTGACTTTCAAAGAAACTTTTGGGACCTTTGCCCTTGAAAACTGTGCCATTAATAGCGTGGCGGTTACTATGCTTCCTCAACTGAACCCAGCGTCAAGATTCATTTTACTAATTTTTATACATCCAGTGGCATTAGTCAAAGGATCTGAGCAGCTACTTCACAGGCTATAAAGCTATCTCATGAGCTTTATTTCATTTGCTTCTTAACAACCCCATGAGACAGACGGGCAAGGGGTCATGTGCCCTGTTTTTGAGATGAGGAAACAGGGTGAAAAACTCCACCAGCTTCCAGGTAGGCTGGCGTCCCAGACTCCTCACTTCTGGTCTGTGCCCCCCCCCTCGATTTGACATTTGTCTCTAAATGCATTTATTTTATTTCTCAAACATCCGGAATGTCCATAACCAAAATCCCTGGAGCCTTATCTCAACTTAACTGCCAACTGCAGAATGGTTCACTTCCCGCCGATGATGTGAAAGAATAAATACAGCCGCCAGAGACCACAAACAGTGTCAAAAGATTTAAAACCAAAGCCACACCATTTTCCAACCTCAGCTAACCCATCTCCCTCTATTAATAAAAAAAAAATTCATTTTTTTGGACTTGTGCCCAACTGAGACCACATATATCCCTAAATCAGAGCCTATGTGGTAACCCAAGGAGTTTCATATTGGCTCACATATGATTACCACAGTTCTGACTGAGATGAAAGAAACCCAGAAGGCGGGTGTGGTGGCAGATGCCTGTAATCCCAGTGACTCGGGAGGCTGAGGCAGGGATCACAAGTTTGAGGCCAACATGGGCTAGAGAGATCCCGTCTCAAAGTAAAATAAGCTGGGTGCCGTGTTGCATGCCTGTAATCCCAGTACTTGGGAGGCTGAGACTGGAGGATGGCAGGTTAGAGGCCAGTGTGAAATAACTTAATGAGATCCTATTTTAGGATAACAAATAAAATAGGGCTGGGGGTGGAGCTCAGAGGTAGAATGCTCCTGGGTTCAATCCCCAGTACCACATACATACATACATACATACATACATACATGAAAAAATAAAATAACATTAAAAGGGCTGGGGGTATAGCTCAGCACTGAGGTACTGAGTTCAATCTCTGGTACTGTTAAAAAAAAAAGAAAGAAACCAATAAAGAAATGCCACTGTACATATGAAAGCACTAATATTCAAATTTCTTTTTTTGTGTGGCACTGGGGATTGAACCCAGGGGCATTCAACCTCTGAGCTCCACCCTCAGCCCGATTTTTATTCTTTATTTTGAAACAGGGTCTCACTAAGTTGCAGAGGGCCTCAGTAAGTAGCTGAGGCTGGCCGCGAACCTGTGATCCTCCTGTTTCAGTCTCCCAAGTACTGGGATTACAAGCATGCACTACTATGCCCGGCTTATAGTACCCAAATTTCTAAGCATTTACTGGGGTTTGTTAAATCTATCCATATGAAAGCATTATTAACTCACAGTCCTCCATAACTCTTGGTGCCTGGCTACTGAGGCAGGCCTATTTGGCAGATTCCTGCTGTGGTGTCCCACTGCAGCAGGAAATGGCTCTGTTCATCTCAAGCCTCTAATGTCCTACTTTGAGTCTGTTTATCATTGTTTCTCCTTTGCTGCCTCTATGTCAGTCACCTTGGTACAATGAATAGATAGCCAATTCTTCTAATTTTGGCTTTTTTTTTTTTGGTACTAGAGGTTGGCATTCTACCTCTGAGCTACATCCCCTGTCCTACTTTTTATTTTGAAACAGAGTCTTGCTAAGTTGCTGAGACTGGCCTCAGATCTGTGATCCTCCCATTTCAGCCTCCCAAGTACTGGGATTACAGGTGTGGGCCACTATGCCTGGCTAATTGTGGAATATTATATATGTATCAATATGAGAACATTTTTGAATGCCATATAAATTATATAGCATGCCAATGTGGAAAAAATAAGAAAAAGGAATCTGAAAAAGATGCACTAAGAACTACCAAGTAGGGGCTGGAACTGTAGCTCAGTGGTAGAGTATTTGCTTTGCATGTGCAAGGCCCTGAGGTCCATCCCCAGCAACACACACACACACACACACACACACACACACCACCACCACCACCACCACCACCACCACCAACAACAACAACAACCCAAAACTATCAAGTAATTATATGCTGATTGTCACAATTACACCTTAAAGTTTGTGACATTTCTTCATTGCCACAACAAATACATCTACGGTACAGCGAAGAGATGAGGGTGAGCAGACATGATGATATAACAGTAATGGAGAGCAAGTGGCTGTCTTTGGTGCTTATTCCCCACCCTTGACCTTCCTTGCTGCTAAGGAGACATCATTAGCAAAGTGCTCCTGGCCTCGCTCCACCCTTGCTTCCTGATGGGATGGGAACCCAGCACAGCACCCCAGCCCCTTCCTGGTCCACCTGCCCCCTTCCTTCTGTAGAAATGTTTGCCATCAAAACACAGGGTATTGTCAACTCCTTGGGGACAGATAGCCTGTGTCTGGGCGTAAATGTAAGCTGAGGGTTCAGGATTGGAAAGCATCCCCGCCTCAGCTATAAGCTACGTCCTCCAACCATGGCAAGAACCTCCTCCCTCACCCCATCCTCCTCAGTCTCTGTTTTCAAGCTTAAAAACTAAGGCATTGCATGCTTGGAGTCTCTGAGTCTCCTTAAGTTTCCAGACCTACTGTGTCTCGAGAATTGGAGGCAAATATGAGCTGCCCATAGGCAGCTCTTTCCCAAGAAAGGGTCGAGAAGGGAGGAGAAAGGCTGGGGCCTGAATGCTACTGTCTCAGGCCATGTGAGTGAGTCGTTACACTGCTGGGTGTTGTATTCCTTTATGGGAAGGAAAGTTCATAAGTAGAAAATAGT
Organism: Glis glis; assembly: GCA_004027185.1. Classification (NCBI taxonomy): domain Eukaryota; kingdom Metazoa; phylum Chordata; class Mammalia; order Rodentia; family Gliridae; genus Glis; species Glis glis. Next base: position 27,704 of record PVJS01011107.1, on the reverse strand, counting down.
TGTCCCCTTCCCTCTAACATTAACTATATCATTAAAAAAATCAGCAAGCCTTACCATAATCAATCCCATAGAGTGTGACCAAAAGTTTCATCTAATCTCAGGAACAATATGCTAAGCAAAACAGTTACTCTAGTCAACTGTATTATATCCATATCTATTTCCTGATTTTGATGATGTCCTGTAGTTGCATAAGATGTCACCATTGGGAGAAGTTGGATGACTGGACATGGGACCTCACAGCCTTATTTTTGCAACATCTTGTGAATTTATATTTAATTTAAAATAAATGTTAAAAAAGGGCCAGACACAAAAAAGCACACACAGTATATTCCACTTGTATTAAATCTTAGAACAGATAGCTTATCTATGTTGAAAGAGATCAGAAAAATGGTTCCCTGGGGAGGTGGGCAGGAGAGCAGGGATTAATGGGAAGAAGAGGCATGAAATTTCTGAGTTGATAGAAATATTCTAAATTTAAAATATTCTGTATCTTTGTAAGCGCAAGAGTCATATGAGTCTATGGTTTGTTTGTTCATTTGTTTGTTTGTTTTTGCAGTACTGGGAATTAAACCCAGGGGTGCACTACCACTGAGACACATCCTCAACTCTTTATGTTCTTTATTTTGAGACAAAGTCTTGCCCAGGCTGGCCTCAAATTTTCAATCCTCCTGTGTCAGCCTTTGGAGTCACTGGGAGTACAGGCATGTGCCACCACACATGGCCTGGTTATCTACTTTTGTCAAATTCATTAAACACATAAGATCTGAGCATTTTGTAAATTATACCTCAGTCAAAGCAATAAGAAAACAACCTCATCTGCTGCTTCCTAGTCAAGCAAAACCTTCAAAAGAAATACTTTTGCTGGGCATGGTGGTGCATGCCTATAATACCAGTACTTAGGAGGCTGAGACAGGAGGATCACAGGTTTGAGATCAGCTTCATCAACTTTGTGAGACTCTCAGCAACTTAGTGAGATTCTGTTTCAAAACAAAATTTCAAAACAAAAACAACAAAAACCTTTAGAAGGGCTGGAGATATAGCTCAGAGGTAGAACTCCCCTGGGTTCAATCCCCAGTACTACACACTTTGTCTGTCTGTCTTTCTGTACTGGGGATTGAACACAGGGGCATTCTACCTCTGAGCTATACCCCCAGCCCTATTTTATTATTTTTTGTTTTGAAACAGGGTCTCACTAAGTTGCTGAGGGTGTTGCTAAGTTGACCACACACACACACACACACACACACACACACACTTAAATTTTTGTTTCATTATAAAATCTCCAATAATCTTATTTTCCTCCAACTCTAGTGTGTGTATGTATGGGGAGCATAGTGGTGATTTAAACCCAGGGGCTCTCAACCACTGAGCTACATGCCTGGCCCTTTTTATTTTCTATTTTGAAACAGTCTGATAAAGTTTCCCAGGTTGACTTTGAATTTTCAATCCTCCTGTCTTGGCCTCCCAAGTACTGGGATTATAGGCATACACCACTATGCCCGGCTTCCCAAATGCTAAAAACAAAGTGAAGGAATAAAGCTGGAAATGACAAGGTAGGAGGCCAACCTTTCTGAAGACTTCCACTTACAAAGAGGAAGAACCTGGCCCTCTGCAACTTAGCGAGACCCTGTTTCAAAATAAAAAAGATAAAACCGGACTGGGGGTGTAGCTCGGAGGTAGAATGCCCTGAGTTCAATCCTCAGTACCACACACACACAAAAGTCTATCTAGAGTATGAAGTATACCTAAAGTATAAAGTAAGGATTGAATTCAAACATGAAGTGAGTTGGGCTAGGGGTTTGGCTCAGCGGTAGAGTATGCGCATGGGCCTGGGTTCCATTCAGGCATGCAAACAACAACAAAAACCAAAAAACACTCCACCAAATCAAATAAGTGGGCTACGAGGAAAAAGAGAAGTGCCTACAAATACAAATGAATTTAAAAAATAGGAACACAAGTTCAAATCAGTCTGGGTTTTTTGTTCTTGTTTGTTGTTTGTTTTTGTGGTACTTAGGGATTGAAGCCAGGGGTATTCTATCTCCAAGCTCTACTTCTAGCCCTATTTTATTTTTTAAATTTATTTATTATTTATTTATTCATTTGTGCTGGGTATTGAGTCCAGGGGCATTCTACCTCTGAGCTATACCCCCAGCCCTATTTTATTATTTTTTGTTTTGAAACAGGGTCTCACTAAGTTGCTGAGGATGTTGCTAAATTGATGAGACTGGCCTCAAACCTGCAATCTTTCTGCCTCAACCTCCGAAGTACTGGGATTATAGGCATGTGCCACTATGCCCAGCTTTTATTTTATTTTTTTATTTTGAAACAGGGTCCCACTAAGTTGCTGAGAGCCTTACTAAGTTGCTGAGACTGTCCTCGAACCTGTGATCCTCCTGTCTCAGCCTTCCAAGTACTGGGATTACAGGCGAGCACCACCACATCCTGGCTCAATGTGGCTTTAATAGTTATTTTATATGCCTATAAATTACCTAGGTGTAAATGTAAGTACATTGAGATTTTCTTCAGTTACAGCAAAGCAGCCTGATACATGATGTTCTCAGAACATCGTTCTCGTTTGTCCTCGAGGACAAAGGCGACACGGGGGGGGGGGGGACTGGGGCTGTGCTGTGCTGCTGAAGAAGCCCCTCTCCATGCCCAGGAAGGAGGCATTCGATTTGAATATTCAGCATCCTTTTCCCTTTGCTCCTGTTTCCCAAATCCTACACAACCCTCAGGATCCAGCCGAGGAAGATGTTTTCCACTCACCCAAAGGGCTCCAGCAGTGTGGCTTTAGAGAAACAGGATGACTGCAGCCCTGTGCCAGATGCTAAAGTAGGCAAAGCCAGATAGCATGGGGTCCCCAGAAAGTGTTACGACTACTGAGGTTCTCCAGGTTGCAAAGGAGAGGCAGCCATGCACCCAGTGTTGCCTGCTTTGTTGTTGTTGTGTGTTTGGTCGGTTGGCTTGTTTTGCGCTTCTTGTGTTCTCATTCTCTCCAGCCTACAGACATTACTTTATAATTATTATCATTATTACAGCCTCAAGTAATTTATTTATTTTTCAATTGAACAAAGTTGCTTTTAAGAATGCCTCATAAGCTGGAGTTAGCATGTTCTGAAAGCTGGTGTACACACATCGTTCTGCTTGCGGCCGGATCCATCTGGCTGAACTTGCATATGAACTCTCTGATGCGAAGCCAGTCAGTGTCACACAGTCACCGTCAGTGCTCACAATGAAGTCATGTTGCTTACATTTTATCATTCAGATGATACAAAACAGCTTTTCTTTGTTTTAATTAAATAGGAGGGAATGTCCCGTTTAGGGGATTCTGCAAATGACAAGGCCTAAAACAATGTTCACTTCTTCCCCGAATCCGTAAACACACACAGTGATTTGGCATCACAAATGGCATTTCAGGACCACAGCGGGAGCGGAGTGTGGGCTGCTGACGGGTCCAAGCAGAGGCCCACCAGTGCCAGATGCTGGGAGGGTTCAAAGGGAGGCTTGGGAGACAATGAGCAAACCCACCATGATCAGAAGGTGGTGGGCAGTGAGGAAGATGTTCTACAGTAACCCCTTGAGGGAGGGGAAGGGGGCGCTGGCCCTGACACTGCCGCACCCTGGGAAAAGGGAGGGAGTGACGCTCCCAACTGCACAGGAGGCCCCATTTCTTTATTTCATGTAGTTTTGGTCAAAAACTCAATGTTTTTTTTATACCAACTGATTTTTTATTTATATGATATAAAATGATATCATATATAAAAAGTGGGTTGGAAAGAACTTTCTCAACTAGACAAAAATTCTACAAGCTGTTGCAAAAAAACTGAAAATGGCATAAATATTTCAATCTGGGGGTAGTTGAGAATTTAAGGCCCATGCATACACAGAATATTATATAGTCATTAAAAGAATAAAATAGGTTGGGCATGGTGGTACACACTTGTAATCCCAGTAACTGGGAGGCTAAAACAGGAGGATCGCAGGTTCGTGACCAGCCTCAGCAACTTAGTGAGGCCCTCTGCAACTTAGTGAGACCCTATTTTGAAATAAAGAATAGAAAATAGGGCTGGGGGGTGTAGCTTGGAGGTAGAATGCCCCTGGGTTCAATCCCCAGTACCACATAAAAAAGAAAGAAAAGAAAAAAAATAAAATAAATCTATAGAGTTGATTCAAGAGATTTTTACTTTTTTTTTTTTTTTTTTGCAGTAGTACTAGGGATTAAACCCAGGGCATTCTACCTCTGAGCTACACCCCCATCCCTATTTTTATTTTTTATTTGGAAACGGTCTCACTAAGTGGCAAAGGGCCTCACGACATTGATGAGGCTGTCTTCAAAACTGCGATCCTCCTGTCTCAGCCTCCAAGAACTGGGATTACAAGCATGTGCCACCGTGCCCGGCTACTATGTATTGTTAAATGAGGCTTGAGAAACACATAGAATATCCCATTTTAAAACCTATGTGTGTAGTAAAAGGTACTGAACACATCAGTCTGAACGTTAGAAACTGAATAGACCAGAAGGGAAGAAGGGGATAGAAAACAAATTGACTATTAAAAATAACAGGTTCCACAACAAAAAGTGATAATTATATAAAATTTTATATGTATATATGAATATTTTATATTTACATATGCACACACACATATATATATTGGAAGTATGTTAGTGATTTTTATACTTTCTTATATTGTCAGGTGATTTTTATACTTTCCTATATTTTAACAGGAATTATAAACATTATATAATGAGAAATAAATTTTCAATAAGAAAAAATATGAATGGTTTAAAACACTGGCAGCTTGAAAAGAATATTTCTTAAGTCTTCTTAGCTAAAACATAGCACACAAAAGCCAGTAGAATTTTGCAACATTCATGACCAAAAGAGGTTTCACAATCACCTTCAAAATGGAGAAAGACCAAAGTCCAATATTAATAATTGTCATAAATATTTTAAGCATCTTGAAGTCAGGGCCTAAATCTAATTTTTAACAGTTTCCCAACGGCTTAGAGCACGCTGAGTGCTTGATCAATCCTCATTACTTGACAAGCACATTTCAAATCACATGAGTTATTACATTAAAGATGCTATTATTTCATACACAAATGCTATTAAGAGTAAAATCTCATCTAAAAAAGAATATGAGAGCCAGAGCAGGTTTGATGAAAATAATTTCACTATGAAATTTAATCTGTCACAAAAGCAGTAATAAAACTCTAACACATAATAACATTTTTCTTCCCACTCTGGTCATATTCAATATATCCGGTCTTGTTACCTGCATTCCTGTAGTCTCAGGACTGTGTGTTATCTACACACCCAGGACAACTCCACTCAACATCATTAATTTCTCTTATTATTATAGATACAAGAGTCAGGACATTAGCTACCAATCATAAACAATCACAAGTAATCTCTAGGCCAGGCCCATCTTCAAAACTCTACACTGTATGTTAAAATTCTGACTATAATTAGGGACTTCTCACCTGCCATTCTTTCGAATGGTAACTGCTGTTAGGTAACATGCAAATGAATCTTATGCATCTACTCTTTTCAAGCAAAATACTTACCTGGACTAATAAGTGGCCTGAATTAGGCAAACATGTACCACATTTCTTGGTGCTCTCATTCATTTGCTTTATCAAATTCATCAATATTTCCATGGCACCTTGGCTGATCATTTCATTGAGAAATCTTGGATTTCCAGAGATGAATTTGATTGTCCCCATACAGTACAGAAAAGCCTCAGTATTACTTTGCAGGTCTTCACTTTTCAGTACCTCTAATAATGATTCTGCCAAAAAGATGAATTATTATAAATGTCTAACAGCTGGAGAGAAATATATTAGAGCACTTGTATGTGAACATCAAATACACTTTGTAAAATATGATTGTCCAGAGCTACATACGGATGTTGTTAAGGGTTACTCCAGTAAGAAAAACTTGTTTTTAGACCGGGTGTGGTGGCGCATGCCTGTAATTCCAGTACTTGGGAGGCTGAGACAGGAGGATCGCAGGTTCATGGCCAGCCTCAGCAACTTAGTGAGGCTCTCAGCAACTTAGTGAGACCCTGTTTCCAAATAAAAAACCCAAACAAAATAGGGCTGGGGGTGTAGCCCTTTGGTAGAAGGCCCCTGGGTTCCATCCCCAGTACAAGAAAGAGAGAGAGAGAGAGAGAGAGAGAGAGAGAGAGAGAGAGAAAGAAAGAAAGGCTTGCTTTTAGCTATGACAAATGTCTGTAGTAGTAATGACAGAAAAAAGGGTGTCATTATTAATACATAAATAAGAAAGTACTCTTTTATCTAAATGCCATTCCTTGCCTCCTACTAATATTTATCAATCTTTATTTTTAGTTATAAAATTTCCCAGTTAGAAAAGAATACTAATAATTAAAGCAATTTAAGAGTAACATTTCAACAAACCTTTAAGAATATATTTGTTGCTGTGTTAAGGTGAAATAAATCAAGATAGGAACTTAAAAAAATCTCAATCACCATACAAAGGGATAACTTGAATATAACATCTACCCTTTCCCAAGACAATTTAAGAACATCCATCGAAATGACACACAACTACTAGATTTCAGTAGCAACTCAGGCAACTCTAATGAGGGTAATAATGCATATCTCATATTTAACTTTATTGGGGGTTTTTTTTTGGTACCAGGGCTTGCAACCAAGGGCCTTCTTCCTCTGAGATACACCCCCAGCCCTTGTGTTGTTTTGTTTTGAAACAGGGTTTTTCTAGGTTGCTGAAATTCTTGCTAAGTTGCTGAGGTTCTCCTCAATCTTGCTTTCCTTCTGTCTTAGCCTCCCAAGTACTGGGATTAGAGGCACGTGCCACCACACCCGGCTCTCATACTTCTCTTTATAATTGTCAGTGAGTTCATTTGTCGGATTTGTTTCCAATGAAGCAGTTCTCAGCTGCTTCAATGTTAGACATCTCTTTCGGTGCTGGTTATATCCCTGTCTGCTAAAAGATGTTGAGATCCTTTATCCACTGTTACCCAAAGAAGACTGAGAGTATTTTCCTTGTGACTCCCTTCTCTTTTATCAGCAGCATTAATTCATAAAATATTTCCATGTAGGTAACTATCTAATTTTTTAGGGGTGTGACAAAAATTAGGCATTATTAGCTAGGTAGTTAGAAGGTAGTAAAACTTCTCTCCCTACTATATATATAATTTTTTGTTTTGGTCTGGTTTGGTTTTTGCTATACAGGGGATTGAACCCGGGGGCACTCTACCACTGAGTTCCAGTCCTTTTTACTTTCTATTTTGAGACAAGGTCTCACTAAGTTGTCCAGGATGGTCTCAAACCTTCACTCCTTCTGCCTCAGCTGCCCAAGTAGCTGTGATTATAGAGGTGTGCCACTGTGCCTGGCTCATATTTCAAACTTTCTGATGTCAGAATTCTATAAAAGTTGCAAATGTCTTTCAATTTTTAGTCATTCTTACTATATCAAAAATACTTAAACTAAAATTTTCAGTTATGTCAAAAACTATTTTTTTTTTTTTTTAGAATTTGTTTTGCGGTACCGGGGATTGAACGCAGGGGCGTTCTACCTCCGCGCCACGCCCCCGGCCCTATTTTTTATACTTTATTTTGAGACCGGGTCTCACAAAGTTGCGGAGAGCCTCACTAAGTAGAGAGAGAGAGAGAGAGAGAGAGAGAGACAGGGAGACAGAGAGAGAGAGAGAGAGAGAGAGACAGGGAGACAGAGAGAGAGAGAGAGAGAGAGAGAGAGAGCGAGCGCACGCGCATGCGCTAGCTGAGGCTGGCCGCGAACCCGGATCCTCCGGTCTCCGCCTCCCAAAGTACTGGGATTACAAGCGTGCGCCACCACGCCTGGCAAAAACTATTAAGTAGGGTTTTTTTTTTCCTAATAGTAAATCCATGTCCAGGAAATGAATTTTTAAATAGTACTTTGTAAAGTCACATAATATGACTATAAGCATTAAAAAAGCAAGAACAAAAAACCAGGCAGCCATACTAGGCTCCAAATGATGCATTAAGCAGAATGTGGAAAACACAAAGACAGATGAACAAAAACAAACACCATATAACTTCTGCATTTTACTAGAAAACAAAGTAGTCCTGTTATCATTAATGATAACTTTTGTCTCCACACTTTTCATTTGTCCCCAAGTGCAACATCTGCTTAACGGTGGCACTGAAATACTCACCCAGAATGTTGTCACTGTAGATCAGAGAATCATTCTTCTCACTCCTGCTAATTTTAAATATAAGTTTGCAGACATTAAGAAGATTCTTTCTACTCACTTTCAGCTGCAGAGGAAAAAAAATACACTTCCATTTCTATCACAGAGGGAAATAAAGATAGACCATGTTTTAAAAAGCACAAACATCATATTAAAAGTGCAGCAAGTATGTTTTTATTCTTCTTATTTATTTATTTCTGGTACTAGGGGTTGAAACCAGGGGCATTCTACTTCTGAGCTACACCCCCAGCCCTTTTTATTTTTTTATTTTGAAACAAGGTCTTGCTAAGTTGAGAGTCTCACTAAATTGCTGAGGCTGGCCTTGAACCTGTGATCCTCTTGCCTTGGCCTCCCAAGTACAGGATTATAGTCATGCACCACCACACTCAGCTAAGAGTATTTTTAATCATCAAGTTCTAAAGGAACCAGTTTTGAAAGTTTAGGTCACATATTTGCCAGCTATGATATCTAATTAACTCAATTACACTAAATATACTATAAATAATCTTTAGAGTAAAAACATTTTTAACAACAAGCATCTATTTCTGACTTTATGATGTCATATTTATATGTGAAGTTATTAGTTACTTTTAAAAGAATATATGAAGAAAAAAGGGAGGCAGGACAATGTTAATAAATTTAATATAATGGAGTAATTGCTTTAAAATACAAAAGTAAAGCCCAGTGTGGTGGCACATGCTTGTAATCACAGTATTTGGGAGGCTGAGACAGGAGGATGACAGGTTCGCGGCCAGCCTCAGCAATTTAGTGAGGCCCTCCACAACTTAGTGAGACCCTGTTTCAAAATAAAGAAAAAAATAGGGCTAGGGGTATAGCTTGGAGGTAGAATGCCCCTGGGTTCAATCCTCAGTACCAAAAAAAAAAAAAGCAAAGGAAGATTGATGCCAACATTTCAGATTAAACTAATATAGAAAAGAATCCATAGTGGAAGTGAAGGAAAGAAAATAAAAGGGAAACGTATATCCTCATTTGTATAAAAGAAAATTAAAAAGCAATACTATTTGATTATGTGTGTGTGTGTGTGTGTGTGTGTGTGTATAGTTTTAAGCCTATTTCTGGGATGGTTTGAGATAATCACTAATGTTTGAAATCGAAAATTACCTTCTAAATCATAAAGAAATATCTAAGTAAATTAAACAATAGAAATAGAAAGTGGACTTTCTTTTTTAAAAAGCATAGTATAGGATGACTAGCTGAATCAAATGGTCTAAATTAGTTTTGTATTTACCTTAAGTAGTAAAAAAAATAAACATTAAAAATCCTCAACGTTAGCCGGGCGTGGTGGCGCACGCTTGTAATCCCAGTACTTGGGAGGTGGAGACCGGAGGATCCGGGTTCGCGGCCAGCCTCAGCTACTTAGTGAGACCCTCCGCAACTTCGTGAGACCCGGTTTCAAAATAAAGGATAAAAAATAGGGCTGGGGGTGTAGCTCAGAGGTAGAATGCCCCTGGGTTCAATCCCCGGTACCACACACACACACAAAAAAAAATCCTCAATGTTTACTATTAAGGAATAGTTTAATGAACTGTGGGACAGCAATACAATTCATATTAAGCAGTCACAAAACAGTGTAACTGTTAACATTATGCTTAAAAAGAAAAACATCTAAGCTGGGCATGATGTGAACACCTGTAATTCCAGTACTTGGGAGGCCGAGGCAGGAGAATTGCAGGTTTAATGTTAGCATGCAGTAAAGTAACTTAGCAATACCATGTATCAAAATAAAAAAGAAAATAGGGCTGGGGTGTAGCTCAGAGGTAGAATGCCCCTGGGTTGAATCCCCAGTGTCTCTGTCTCTGTCTCTCTCTGTGTCTCTGTCTCGGAAGGAAGGAAGGAAGGAAGGAAGGAAGGAAAGAAGGAAGGAAGGAAGGAAGGAAGGAAAAGAAAGAGAGAAAGAGAAAGAAGGACCACTACAAGGTACTGTTAGATGGGAATATTATGTGCCCTCATTGCAACAGTGAAAAAGATTTTATAGGAATGAGGTCATCTGAACAAATAAATATTTCTGTGTGAGAGGATAGCATATAGGTCACTATTTTACTACTAAAAACTATCTTTAACATTGCTTTTTAATGGGGTTCAATTAGTTTTTTTAAAAGACAATGGAATTTTTTTGTGTGTATGTGGTCCTGGGGATTGAACCCAGGGGTATTCTAACTCTGAGCTACACCACCAGCCCTATTTTATTTTTTATTTTGAAACAGGGTCTCACTAAGTTGCGGAGGGCATTGTTAAGTTGCTGAGGCTGGTCACGAACCTGCCTCAGCCTCCCAAGTACTGGGATTATAAGCATGCACCACCACACCCGGCTAAGACAATAGATTTTGTCAGATAGATTCGTTAAAGGTTTGTGCTGTAGTGGGGCATGGTGGCACATGCTGAGAGTCTGGAGGGGCGAGCGAGGGGAGCATGTCCACCACTGCTCACTCCTGCCCCTCCTGCCCTGTGCCCTTCACCCAAGTTATCTCAAAGAAACCTGCATGTCAGGGCTGCCATTCACATCCTGCAGCTGAGTGTGTGTGTGCCTGGGAGAGGCCACAGAACCATTTGGGCACCACCTAGGCATGTATTAGGGATGCGAACTCAGGCCCCATCAGCCCTACTGAATCAGAATCCGCATTTTAACAAGCTCCCCAGGGGTTCACATGCACATTACAGTGTGACAGGGACTGTGTAGGAAGCCTCAGAAGCCCTAACTCAAGGCAGAGTAGAGATTCTGCCTGCTCTCCAGCAGAAGAAAGGAAATGGGAACTTAAAAAAAAAAAATGTTAGGGCCGGGTGTGGTGGCGCGCACTTGTAATCCCAGTCCTTGGGAGGCCGAGACTGGAGGATCTGGGTTCGCGGCCAGCCTCAGCTACTTAGTGAGGCCCTCCACAACTTCATGAGACCCGGTTTCAAAATAAAGAATAAAAATAGGGCTGGGGGTGTAGCTCGGAGGTAGAATGCCCCTGGGTTCAATCCCCAGTACTGTGCCAAAAAAAAAAAAAATTGTTAGGGCTGGGGATGTAGCTCAGTGGTCAAGTGTTTGCCTAGACTTTGTGAGGCTCTGGGTTAAATCCCCAGCATGGGGGAGGGGGAGAGGATATAGTGAGTAGATATTTAGAACAATATTGTTTAAAAACTCAGATAATCTGACTTAAAGAAGAAAAACATTTCCATAAAGATGTGATTATTCTCTTATTATTATTATTATTATTATTTACTGGAGATTGAACCCAGTGGCATTCTACCTCCACACTACACCCCAGTCCTTTTAATTTTTATTTTGAAATGGAGTCTCACAAAGTTGCTGAGGCTGACCTCAAACCTGGGATCCTCCTGTCTCTGCCTCCCAAGTACTGGGATTACAGGTGTGCGCCACCATGCCCGGCTATGAATATTATTCTTAAGATTTGGAAATATATTTGAATCAGTTGACCATCTTCCATTAGATGTGAATTTTTGAGGTAAAAATCATGATTATTCTGTGTAGTATGTATCATGTATTCTATAGTTAACAAAACTTGCTGAATAAATAAATGAACACAATTCACCCCCTCAAAGTCTTAGCAATTCTAGTGAAAGGTGCCAAAAGGAAAAAAAAAAAAAATCACTGGTGCCAGAGTTTTCCTCAAAATAACAAAAGTAACAACAACAACAACAACAACAACAAAACAGACAAAGCTGGGTGCAGTGGCGCATGCCTATAATCTCAGTCCTTGGGAAGCTGAGACAGGAGGATTGAGGGTTCAAGGCCAGCCTCAGCAACTTAGTGAGACCCTGCTTCAAAGTTAAAAATAAAATAGGGCTGGGGGTGTAGCCGCGAGGTAGAATGCCCCTGGGTTCCATCCCAAGTACCAAAAAAGAATGTCACCCACAACTTCCAGGCCTATTAGATAGGTTGGATCAGATTCCATTCAAAGAAAATCCCTATAACTTCTCCATCAATAACTGTAGAATTATGACTTTAAGACATACAAATTTAATAAAATATCACATTATATGCAAGGGTTGTAGAGTACCTCATAAGGATAGCCACTTTCCCCTCCTTCCTATCCTCTTCACTCTGCTTCATTCCCGCCCCCTGACCCTCAGTGGCTCTGCTGTCTCTCCCGTTACAGCGCCAGGCTGGTGTGCGTGGGGGGGGAGCACTATTTTATTCACTTGTATTCCCAGTGTTAGGAAGAATTCCTAACAAAGTGTGTTCTTCGGGTAGGGTAGTTTTCTTCTCAAGTTAAAAACAGTATTATATTCTATTTAAAGCAAAGTTTGGCAAATTAAAGAAAGAGAAGCTTAACAATCATTACAATACTACCATGATAACCACAGTTGACATACTGGTATTGCTTTTCTGTTTTTACCCCTGTGTATAGGGTGCTAGATTTTCTTCCTTCCTGAATATAATTGCATTCATACTGAGTATATGTGTGTATTCTTTGAAACAATCTTACTATAGATTGCTATATTTCTGTAAGATTTCTTGATACGAAGATTAAAATTAAAATGGCTGTCTGGCAAATCTCCATTTAACCAAAGAATGCAAGAAATCTGAACAAACATTGTGATCATCCAATGTTTTTGACTATAAGTAATTTTAAATGTTTAAGTTATAATATTGAATTGGTAGAGGGAATAAATATTGGCAGGGAAACGAGAACCAGTGAAAACCTTCTTAGTTTCCAGTGTGTAGTCTGTTAGTCTTCTTGGTCCTTCAGTCTTTGCTGATTTTTCTTCAAGAGTTCTTATGTTGTGGTCTTTAAAACGTTTACACAGAGCCCCATCGCCAAGGCCCGCGCTAAACAGCGCCCTGCCTGGAATGTCATGGGAGAGTCAGGCGGTGGATAGGAAGCTGGACTTGGAGGCCAGGCAGGTCCTTTCTGACCTCGTGGCTCTGTTAGCTATTCGGAAGGCACAGCCCACCCAATTCTGCACTCTGGAGTTTGACCTAGAGAGTCTGCCCTTGATTTAGCAAGGTGGCCAATGTCATCAGAGGGCCTTATCTAATCCTTATCTAATCCTACATCCAGTTAGAATGTGTTCACTGCCTGGCAGATGTTCACAGCCTTTTGCCTTAAAATAGTTAAATTGTGCCATGTAGCCAGGCGCAGTGGCATGTCCTACAATCCCCAAATGTGGAAGCTAGAGAGTAATGGGATAGAAGAGGGACTTTAGATAATGGAGGAGAAACCCCAGTGGAGCGAGGGAGGTGGTCTAGGAGAAGGTGGGGGAGAAGGAGAATTAACAAAGGAAACATTCCATGGACATTATGTACATGTGTGAGAATACCAATGCCAATCAGTACTTGGGAGGCTGAGACAGGAGAATCGCAGGTTTGAGGCCAGCCTCAGCAAATCAGGGATACCCTTAGCAACTTAGTAAGACCCTGTTTCTTTTCCTTTCTCTTTTCTTTCTTTCTTTTTTCTTTTTGGTACTGGGGATTGAACCCAGGGGCATTCTATCCCTGAGCTACACCTGGAGCCCTTTGTAATTTTTTTTTTATGTTTGAAACGTTCTTGCTAAGTGGCTGAGGCTGGCCTCAAACCTATGATCCTCTTGGTGAGACCCTGTTTCAAAATAAAAAATAAAAAGGGCTGAGGGTGTAGCTCAGAGGTAGAATGTCCTTGAGTTCAATTCTCAGTACCAAAAAAAAAAAAAGAATGTAGCCCTCCTGAAAAATTACATCAAATACATAGCCAGAATATTCTGCCTATGAAAGACTTCATAATCAAGATAAGACTTGGTGGACACACTTACTGAACTCAGTAAGTCAACATTTACATTCACTGTAGACGTTACGGTTTTACATTATATGAATTATGGGGCATTAACACCAAGCTTTTACTCTTCTGAAACCAGGTAAACAAAGCTCCATCCATGTGTTCCTGCGGCTCCCTTTGAACATTCTGTCAGAACGGTGGCTTATCTTTTGGTTCCCACTGTTTATGGCTGTGACAACAGAGCGCTCCCCTCACACAATGATAGTGTTTTGTTCTAGACAGTTTCTGCAGACTTCCATTTGGTGTCTGGCCTTTTCTTCTAACGCTTTACAGGGGCCCTTGATGACCACCTAGGGACCTTCCATGACCACTGCAGCCGTTTTCCTCTTTTACACTAACTCATAAAGCACCTGGTCACTGTGTTTGTGACCCACATTACTTTAGTTATTTCTTAAATGATACAACCGAACCAAGCAACCAGTAGAAACCGTTGGGCAAAAGCCGTGGCCTACTGATCCCCAGTCATTACTTGAGCAACTGTTGTGAATATATTTGCCTACTGTTACTTTTTTCTTTTTTTTCCTTTCTTGCTTTTTCTCTTTCTTTTCTTTTCCTGTTTAAAAAATCTAGTTGCACCCAGGTAGTGGCACACGCTGTGATCCTAGGACTTGGGAGGCCGAGACAGGAAGATTGTGGGTTCAAGGCCAGCCTCAGCAAGTTAACGAGACTCTCAGTAACTTAGTGGGACTCTATTTCTTTTTTTTTTTTTTTTTTTTGCGGTACCGGGGATTGAACCCAGGGGCATTTTACCTCCGAGCTACACCCCCCGGCCCTACTTTTTATACTTTAATTTGAAACCAGGTCTCATGAAGTTGCGGAGGGCCTCACTAAGTAGCTGAGGCTGGCTGTGAACCCGGATCCTCCGGTCTCAGCCTCCCAAGTACTGGGATTACAAGCGTGTGCCACCACGCCCGGCTGTGAGACTCTATTTCAAAATAGAAAATAAAATAGGGCTGGAGGTATATAGCTTGGAAGTAGAATGCCCCTGGGTTTAATCCCCAGTACCAAAATAATAATGATAATAATAATAATAAATAAAACAAAAATGAAAAACCTAGTCACATTCCAAATTTAAGATAATTCTATGTACTTAGCCTTAGTTCCTTAGATAATACTTTTCTAGTCCAATTCTGGGGTGTCAGTTTATTACCTCAATTTTTAAAAACTTTCTAAACAAATATACTGCATTTCTAATCTTTGTAATATTTACCCAAAAGCCATTTAATAAAGCTTGCATGTGCTACTGTCTACTAGAGCAGAGGAAAGAAAAACTTACTGCTAGGATAATTTTTGCAAGTTTAAGGCTGAGCAAGTCTGAACCAACATCCACTAGTTTATAGAGGGTCTTCAGGAGGACATTTCTTCTCTTAAATTTATTTCCAAGCAAGTTTCCTTCCTCCAAAGCCTGATGAAGTTGTGCGCAAGCAGTACAAACCATCTCAATGTTTCCTTCTGTCAGAGCAAGGAGAGCAAAGCAACAATTACTAAGGTCAAGTTTTCAAGTGTGTCAAACATAGGTAGTTTAGAAAAAACCTATAGACTTTCCCCCCAGACATCTTCAGATTCCTGAACTCCATTTTCTCCTTCTCACACCACTGCATCTACTCTATTTTTTCCATCTCTTTGATCCATCTGCTACCATGCTGACTTCTTTACTAATCGCCAGTTAGCTTATCTAGAATACACAGTCTTTCAAAGAGTCTATTGAATAATGGATTGCCTCCTGTTGCAGTTGGTCTCTTTGTTCCAAATACCTCCTCCTCCTCCGCCTGTGCTCTGTGAAGTCTCAGGCAAGGAGGCCACTTGCAACTCTGCCTTCCACCCTTATTGGCATAGTCTCACTGACCTAGAATGTTCTTACCCTTGTTCCTACCAATTCTGTCCTTCAAGTCTTTGTGTTCTGCCCCTCCAGAAATGGTGCACTCTAGCCGGGTGTGGCGGCGCACACTTGTAATCCCAGTACTTGGGAGGCGGAGACCGGAGGATCCGGGTTCACGGCCAGCCTCAGCTAGTTAGTGAGGCCCTCTGCAACTTCGTGAGACCCGGTTTCAAAATAAAGTATAAAAAATAGGGCTGGGGTGTAGCGCGGAGGTAGAACACCCCTGGGTTCAATCCCCGGCACCGCAAAAAAAAAAAAAAAAAGAAATGGTGCACTCTTCCACATTGAACACACATTACCTTGTACTGTCATGTACTTTTCACATATGTACATGTGCCGTGTTGTGTGTCCAGCGCCCTCCAATAGACGTCATGCTAAGTGAGTAGGAACGCTCTTACATATCCTTGTACCACCCGCATGTTGTACAGTGAGAATACTGTACAATCTGTAACATAATTCCATACATATCCATGTGCTAATATATCATTGATAAAAATAATGATCAATATTTCGCTGTGAGAATAATGATCGTCATCTGAGAAAAGAGAGCTCTCATCAAGCAAAACTTCAAAATGTCACCAAACCCACCATTATTAGAAAAAAGGGGACTAAGACAAAGATTTTAGTTAGGAAACAGGAAGACCTAGGGACATTTTATTTTATGATTATGATTCTGAGGAAAGTAAGTTTTGAAAGTGGTAGCCATAAGAGGCAGAGGAGGACAAAACGCAGTACACGAGGGAAAATGGGGGGAAACGACAGAATCCAAGGTATAAGGCATTCTATTGAAAATATTATCTCTGATAGATTTCATCACAAAATTTAAAAGTAGGAAGCCAATCTTAAATAAATACCATAATGTGCTCTTAGAAGCCCGCATAGAGGAAGTGTGCGGCTGCAGAAGGAAATGACTCAGGCCATTTTTAGCTCTTTTCAACAATAACATCTAAGAAAAAATGTTAAACCTCAATAGCTCGGTAACCTTCAATGCCTTTCGGTTATGCACTTAAGTAAATGAATTGATGGGAAATGACTTAGACCGACTTTAAATAAAGGGAAAAACCTGAATCCATTGTATGAGCCACTTCTGCTTGGCTGCTTTATTGTTCTGTGCCTGGCAGTTTCTTCACAAGCCCCAAGTCCAGGCGCTGGGCCACTCCAGGGCGGCGCGTGTCCTCAGCCTATTTTTCTTTTTGTGTGTGTGTGGTACTGGGGATTGAACCCAGGAGTGCTCTACCACGGAGCTACATCCCCGGCCCTATTATATTTTTTATTTTGAAACAGGGTCTCATGAAGTTGCCCAACCTGGCCTCAAACCTGGGATTCTCCTGTCTCAGCCTCCGCAGTACTGGGATTACAAGCGTATGCTGCCACATCTGGCTTCTCAATGTATTTTTTCCTCACACTTACCCTCACAAACTCTTCAGGCCTGCTGAGCTCTACTCAAAAGTAGTTGTTTTAGTTTGAAAAGAAATTAAAAAGGAAGGCCCAACAGTCAAGATTTAAACTATCAATAAAACAAACACCCCTACCAGTTAAATTATTATAAATGCCATAAGGTCCTAAAAGACAAACTTGAGAGCTGTTACGATTCTCAGTGGGCTGTAGCTGGAGGGTGAGAGCTTGCTGAGCCACAGAGCAGCATAATCTCAGAGTAACTTCCCACGGCAGGGACATCACTACAGGAAACACAGCAACTGGACCAAGGATAAACCTGGCAGACACCAACGGACTCAGGTGATCAAAGCCCCTCGCCAGCACAGGAACGAGTCAGTGTCATGGGCTGCTGACATGCGGCACCACGAAGGACACAGCACCACCGTACGCGGACACACCTGCCCCACACACCCAACCTGGATCCCAATGGGAGAAAACACCAGGCAAACCCAACCTGTGAGGTGGTCTGTAAAAATAAATGTCTTCTATTCCTTGAGTATGTCAAGATCATGAAAGAGACGTGGCAATGACTGGAACTTGTGATCCAGAGTTTTCTTGTTCTATAAAGGAAATTATTGGGCCAATTGGTATAACCAAAGTAAGAGTTGTACAGTATCAGCCAGGCATGGTGGCGCATGCCCGTAATCCCAGTATTTGGAAGGCTGAGACAGGAGGATTGCAGATTCAAGGAGAGCCTCAGCAACATAGTGAGTCTCTCAGCAACCTAGTGAATCCCTGTTTCAAAACATGGATTAAGGTAATAAACTGGCACCCCAGGATTGGACTAGGGGAGAGAAAGAGAGGTACAGAGTGGGAAGGAGACAATGATAAAGCAAGCGTGATGAAATACTAATATTGGGGATTCTAGGTGAAGAACACATAGGATTTCTTTTACTGCTCTTGTAACTTTTCTAGAACTCAAAAATTATATCAAAACAACTTAAAAAGGACCCCAAGGGGTCAAGTAACCCAGCCTTGCCACCGTTTGATGTTTTTAAGAGTTGTCTAGAGAGAGATGCCATATTTCAGTGTTTACTTATCCTTCTGAGATGGAAGACCCATCCACGTTTGAAACCTCAAAGTCCTCATCTGGCATCCTAAATTCTCTCTGTTAGTGTCAGTGGTGGGCAGAGCCCGTGCATCCTCTTAAAATCCTCAGGCTAAGACCTCTTCCTCCAAGCAGGGCCTTGGTGGAAGGTGATTTGGCAATACTCTCCCCATCGAATATTTCCAAATGTTTTCTTTTTTTTAACCTTCACCCAGACTTACTATTCTTCTCACTAGTTTTTGCACAAATCTCCCAAATTCAGGGTCCAAAGTTTAGCTGGTGTGCTAATTGGAAGATGAAAATTAGTAACTCTAGAACAGAAAAAGTCATCATGTCTCTAATAGTATCTGGGGCTCAGAGGACTTTGGAGGTAACCTAGTCTCATCCACTGTCCCCCCCTTCGGTCGGGCAGGTAAAGACCCTTTTGCACATAGAGTTTAGATGAATCCCTGCAGCTTTACACCTAGTTAGAAGCAGCGGCAAGACAAGAAACCCTGCCCAGGGCTCCCGCATTAACTGTGGACACAGCTTAGCACCAACAGGGGGTGAGTCACTTGAACGTGTCAGAAGCAGGTCTTCTGTATGACTTCCCTGTCTGCTTTCTGGGAAGGACTACAGCATCTTCTGCAGCTGCCAGGCAGGTTTGCACCCCCGAGGAGCATTAACCCAACAATTCCTACTAAGGGCCAACCATACATTGGGTGCCAAGCACTGGGCTTGGCCATGGACTATAACCACAACTCCAGAGAGGTCTGGTTCACTTCGAAAATGGAATCCCTGAGGAGCTGCAAGGAGGAGAAAATGGGAAGCCACCCTCTGACAAGCATTCCTCCAGGATGCTAGGGCTGGGCATGTCCCGGGCCACTTTTTGTGCTGCGAATGGCATACCTGCAGATGTGCTCAACCCCAGGAGAGGAGGACATGTGCACAGCTGGATCAAGAAAACCATGGGCACAGCTATGGAGGAAGCCAGTCTATGGGACTCAGCAGTTTCGAAGGCCTGAGATCTGTCTTAATTTTTCACTTTCTAGAATATGGACAGTCTCCCTGGAGAGATTAAGCCAGCATATCTTCAAGCAGAGGAGGTGATCTTTAATTTGCATTAGGAGGGAAATTTTAGAAGTCAGCTCTCTTGGTGCATTTAAAATAAAATATACTCACTAAAAATGTGCTTTACATGTAATAGTTAATATACACATTACTGGGTAAATAAATAGATGACTTCATTTTTCGAACATGTTCACAGAAGTGATAGTCGGAATATACTAAAAATATCAGGGTAATAGGGAACATATAAATAACCACATATATTTTTTATTTAAAACAAGAACTATTTTTTTACCCTTTTCTAATTCATGCAAAATCGGCACGATCCTTGTATTCCAAAAGACTTCGTCTATTTCCGTTTCTGCATCTTTTTCTTGTAAGTTGGCTTTTGAGACTGCAAAAGAAATGCAGAGCAGGAGAAAGCGTCATAAGAAAGGGATTGGAATGGAGCACAGTCAAAAGCCTGTCCTATATATCACTCCAATTAAAAGGTTACAGAATTAAATTGCGTGTTGCACACAACCTAACTAATTCTAATTAGAATTACAGGACTTTTAATCACCCCCACATTAAACTCAGAAAAGATAATGTAAATAAATCAGAACGTTAAAATATGATTGGGATAATACATAAAGCATTAAGTTTTGTGAATGTTGATGGCCGTCTGTAAGGCAAACTGTTTTGAGTTAATTTTTACTTAGACATATTCCTCTGCAATGTAGACCAGACAACTATAGATATATAAAGAGTAAAGACTTTGAAAATGCTTAACGAAAAATTTTCTAAAAGCCAGGTCTGGAACGACTTTCTTTTCTATAGAAAATAAAATGTCCACACCATATGGGGTCAGTAGCATTAATGCCAAATGATTTCTGTAAGCTAACAGGAAATGCCTGGCCCTTATCCCAACTCCATCACTGATGCGCTGGGTGACTGGAGTCAAGTTTCTTATCCTTTCTGAGTCCCAGTTTCCTCATCAGCAAAACAGAGATTAGAATATTTGTGATGAAAACTAAAAGACACGTTATAGGTAAAACTCTGTGCCCAATGTCATGCACCTAGCAGTCCTCAATATCGATAGATTTCATTTCCCTGATTAAACAAACAGGTAATTGCTGTCTGAAATGTGTCACAGTTGTGGCCTCAAGAACAGATGCTGCTGGTGCACACAGGCTCTAGAGAGTAATGACACCATTGACTATGCACTTTATTTTTATTTTTATTTATTTGCTGTTGTTGCTTTCTGTGTGTGTGTGTGTGTGTGTGTGTGTGTGTGTGTGTGTGTGTGTATACCAGGGATTGAATCCAAGGGCATTCTACCTCTGACCTAGACCTCCAGCCCTTTTTATTTTTTATTTTGAAACAGGGTCTTACTAAGTTGCTGAGGGTCTTGCTAAGTTGCTGAGGCTGGTCTCGAACCTGCGATTCTATTTCAGAATTGCAGGTACCACTGTGCCGGCTCATATTACTGTTCTCTTAAGATGGTTAAAATGAAATTCTTTGCAACAAGAAACCCAATCAATTATTTGCATAAATAGCAGAGAGAACCACAGATAATGGCCTGTAGTAAAAAATTTTATTTGAATTTAGAGGTGTCTAAAATAAATCCTCAAGCCATCAAATTGCGGATTTTCCCAAGCTTACAGTGCTGATGTCTCCCGGGAGAAGCAGGGAAGCTGTACAAATACCTATCCCACCCAACACTCAGGCCTTCCCCCCAGTACTGTATGCTAGGAATGGGCACTCCCCATTGCAAGTCTAGGTTTGCCTTTTGCAGACCTTCCTAGGACCAAGAGGGCCCGATACACGCTGGGCATTGAGGGGCACAGGAGCAACAGAGGTAAATAGAAAGGGCTTGTCAACACCGCTGTGATTACACAGTTAAGGTACTGTTAGGAGTCTTAATTGCAAGGCTTTCGAGACTCTATCTAACCCATAAGCAAGACTACATTGTGTTTTGTTTTCTTTGTTTTGGTACTGGAGATTGAACCCAGAGGTGCTCTCCCTCCAAGCTACACCCCAAGCCCTTTTTATTTTTTATTTTGAAACAAGGTCTCACTAAGTTGCTGAGGCTGGCCTGGCCGAGAACCTGCAATCATCCTGTCTCAGCCTCCCAAGTACTGGGATTATAAGTGTGTGCCACCATGCCTGGCATAATATTCCTTTTCTAAAGAGTATCTGCACAAAATTCTTTTGATGTGAAAAATAAAACATTTGCTAAGTTGCTGAGGCTGACCTCAAACCTGTGATCCTCCTGTTTCAGCCTCCAAAGTACTGGGGTTCACTTTATATTTTAATACAAAATTGAATGTCTTTAGGATAAAACCAGTCCACATCGGTACAGGTTGACAATCCTTTATTCAAAGTCTCGGGGGCCAGATGTGGTTTGGGAATCAGAAGTGTCTGGATGTTAGGAGGGCAGTACAGTGTGCACGCTGACTATCACATACCACTCCAGTAGGGCCTTCTGGGGCAGTGCCCTGTAGCGAAATACAGGAATGCGCACACTAACAAGACGGTCATTGGCCTCCTACCACCTCAGATATGGTGTTGGCACTAAATGAGTTTGAAAAATATTTGCACTTTCAGAGCTATTAAGATTTTAGAAGCCAGGCGTGGTGGCACATGCCTGTAATCCCAGTACTTGAGAGGCAGAGATAGGAAGATTGCAAGTTTGAGGCCAATCTCAGCAATTTAGCAAGGCCCTGTTTCAAAATAAAAATGAAAGGGCTGGGGGTGTAGCCCAGAGGTAAAACTCCCCTGGGTTCAATATCCAGTAAACCAAAAAACAAAAAAGATTTCAGGTTTGCAGATAAAAGATTGTAGACTACCTTCTCAATCTTTTGGATTATTATTTTTATGAGCCCGCCTTAACTTTAATAAATTATGCATACAGATCCTAAAAGAAAATATGAATATTCAAGCAGTACAAAAAACACAGTTGCTCATATTCTCAGGTAACTGACCTATTCAAAGTCCAAAGTGTATGAATGAACTCAACATTTATCAAGGCAAGTGAAAAGTTGGAAGTCAACAATAATCAATTTAATCAATATAAATCCTTGACACACTTAAATTTACTAGAAATATAGGCTTCAAGCCCAATAAATCCAAATTATCATTTTTACCCTCTGTACAATATGGTGTGTGTGTGTGTGTGTGTGTGTGTGTGTGTGTGTGTGTGTGTATGTGTTTTATTGGGGATTGAACCTAGGGGCATTCTACCTCTAAGCTATACCCCAGCCCTATTTTATCTTTTTAGAAACAGGGTCTCACTAAGTTGCGGATGGCCTAAGTTGCTGAAGCTGGCCTCAAACCTGCGATCCTCCTGCCTCAGCCTCCCAAGTACTGGGATGACAAGTGTGCACTACCACGCCTGGATCTTTAATACAACAGCATTATCAGAAACCATGATTATCAACTTGCTTCTTAGGACAAACAAAACCACTAACACATTAACCAGATACTGTGGTATAAGGGCTTCCTTCCTTCTCTCCCAGGAATTCCTTATATCTGGCTCCGATCCTTTTCCCTCCTCACCCCCATGAATCTCCCCACCTCCATTCTCTATCCCCGAGTTACTCTAGAAACCGAGGCATAGAATCATGTAATTGTTTCAGACATACACACAGACATAAAATTTATCTCAGACTTGGGGAACAACCTAATATTTTAGGAAGCACTTTCATCTAGGTTCACAGTTTGCTAAATATAAAAATTATGATTCAACAGGAAATTGGGTAAGTCAAACAAAAATTTCAGCATGTTTTTTGAAGATTTTGCTGTCTCAGTGGTTATAGTTGTTAACCGCCGCTTTGAGTTCTGGGCACAAAAACCTGCCGCAACGTTAGGATTGGCTGATGTTTTTAGCATGTAAATGCAGAATCCTTAGCAACAATGCTGTCTCAGAAATCAGAATAGCCAGGCTGTTTCTGAGGACTAGAGACATTTCTCCAATGGTCACAAAGGTCATTTGATTGATAAACTAGTTTTGAAGATAATTTTTTAACCCAGTATTACTTTGGGATCATAAAATCTCATATGTACCAAAAAAAAAAGCCTATAACAAACACCTGTGTATCCACAATATTTGGTCAAATATTAACACTGTGCATTATTTTATTTATTTAATTAATTAATTTTGTGGTACTAGGGATTGAACCCAGGGGTGTTCTACCTCTGAGCAACACTCTCAGCCCTATTTTATTTTTTGGTTTTTGAAACAGGGTCTCGCTAGGTTGCTGAGAGTCTTGCTAAATTGCTGAGGCTGGCTGCGAACCTGGGATCCTCCTGTCTCAGCCTCCCAAGTACAAGGACTACAGGCGGGTGCCACCATGCCTGGCAGTGCCACATCTTTATCCTTTCCCTTATTTTAATGAAGTAAAACACTTGCAGACATAGTTGAAGCCTTCTGTGTGCCTCCCCCGTCTGTTTCCCTCCCCTCCCCTCCTGGGAGTTGCCAACATTCTAAATTGTGTGGTTTCTGTCATCCTGCTTGGCTTTACATGTTTACCTCATAGATATGTGACCCGCAGCATATGCCCCTGCTTTTAACACATTGATTTTTCACCTAATCTTATGTTTATATTCATTTCACTCAACATTATATATATACATACATATATATATATATTTGTTTATTTTTCTAACTGCTGTATTCCACTGCCTGAATATATTTTGTATCATTTCCAGCCTGTGGTTTATATTGTTTTTATATGTTTTCTCAATTGAACAGTTTAAAGCCCCAAAGGACTGACTTAACGTGGTTACTATAATTTCATTGAAACGGACAAGGATTTCAAATTCAAGTTTTATGTTGATGTCGAGTGTTGCAACTTTCCAGGTGCTTTTACTACATAATTTTTGTAACACCATGGACTACAGACTGGTAAGAATGATGTGAAAAGAATAAAACCTTATAAAAATAAATGTTGATCTGTGGCCAGGTTTCACACAGTGGACCACAGCAGAGCCTCAGCGCACACGTTTTTCCTGCCTCCGGCGATGCTGCGGGTGAAGGAGCGCCGAGGCCCAGCGGCCGCCAACCACAGAAACCACTCACCTGCTTTGGTTTCCAGCCTGCTCAGGTCGGAGCTGCTGGGGCACGAGGAAGCCCTGGCGCGCCGCTTCCCCGGGTCCCTGGGAGGAAGCGAAATACAAATCACTCAGAGCAAGCACCACGGTGTTTCCATTTCTGTAACTGACGAGTTGGCTACATACAGTTTCTGAAGAAACCACAGAGGATTGTTTTTAAGATGTGGGTTCAAGGCTCTATGTCCTGCTGTTTGTTTGTTTGTTTGTTTGGTACTGGGGATTGAACCCAGGGGCATTCTACCTCAGAGCTATACCCCCTAGCCCTTTTTATTTTTTATTTTATTTTGAAACAGCATCTCGCTAGGTTGCTGAAAGACTCGCTAAGTTGCTGAGGCTGGCCTGGAACCTGTGATCCTCCTTTCTCAGCCTCCCAAGCACTGGGATTATAGGCGTGCGCCACCACACCCAGTTTTATTTTGAACAGGCTCTTGCTGAGATACTGAGGCTGGCCTCGAACCTGCGACCCTCCTGTCTCAGCTTCCTAAATACTGGGATTATAAGCGTGCACCACTGTGCCGGGCCTATGTCTTGTTTTAATATACCTTTGATTTCCAACTAAGATTTATCTTTGAAAAACAAGTCACATTTGTTTAACAATATGAAATACAGTTACTAGAAAGAACCAAAAAGTAAATTCAAAGTTTACTTTGCAAATCAAAAGAATTGATTAAGGATATGGACCACAAGAGGTCACTGTTACAATAAGAAAGAACTGTGGTGGCTTGATTCACAAAAGCCTGGCCTTTGGGAGCACGGAGAGACAAGGAAGCTGTGTCCCAAACCAGCCAGATGGGCCAGGGTCACCGAGCAGGGTCACTTCTGGAACGCGGGTCTCATAATTTTCAATTCACTGTTCTTTCCAGTACATCACAGTATGTCCTGTTTCCATTTTTAAAATTAATTAGATTAATATGATCTTAAAAATGTTTTCTTAGAAATATTTTAAATCTTATAAAAAACCGATGGTATATTTTAAGCAGTCCCCAGACGACAAATATTTTGTGTTTCAAATAAAAGAGTGTTGGCTGGTCAATAGTAGAAAGAGACTGTGCCCCACCGTGCCTGGCTTTCAGGGTTTTTAAAGTTATATTTCATAGCCAGGCATAGTGGCACAGGCCTGTAATCCCAGTACTTGGAAGGCTGAGACAGGAGGATGGCAGATTCAAGGCCATTACACAGTTATGTAGCAAGACCCTGTTTCAAAATAAACAACAAAAATGGGCTGAGAGTATAGCTCAGAGGCAGAACGTCCCTGGGTTCAATCTTCAGTGCAAAAAAAAAAAAATTCTATTTCATGTACATACTGTCTCTGAAGGATACAACTTCTCTTTAAAGCTCATACTTAAAAGTACTCACTTTTAACTATCTGTATAAAATTCCATGGTAAAAAGTGCTGACAGATTACGAGTGCAAGTTTTACAACAAAATTTCTTTTTGGTGATCAATACAATATTTGCTTCAAAACATTATTAAGATGCATCCACAGGTGGCCACGGTCAGCTATGAACATCTGTGCGTGTGTCCACATCTCTTGTTCCTGTGTAGTGAGATCCCCAGCCACATGGCTTGGCCCTTACTTGGTCTTTGCTGTTGTCTTGAACATTAGCTTTGCCAAGTACCATTTTTTTCATAAACATATCCTTTTTAAAACACTGAACACTTCCTTTTATCATAAAATAGGAAAAAAGACCAAGCTGATTTTTTTTAAAAAAACTAATACTATGAAATATGCTTTGTTTTTGGACATGATAAAAACATAGATCTGGTAGTAAAATGTTCCTATCCAATCAAACAAAGAATATAGGAATGGAATAATCTTTGGGAAGGCAGAAATAAAGGAACTCAACCCTCTGAAAAGGTACAATACTGCAGGGCCTGGAGGTGCATGCCTGTAATCCCAATACTTGGGAGGCTGAGACAGGAGGATTGTAGGTTTGAGGACACTTCAGCAACTTAGCGAGACCCTCAGCAACTAAGCGAAACCCTGTCTCAAAATGAAAAATAAATAAAAAGGGCTAGGGATGTAGGTTGGAAGTAGAATACTCCTGGGTTCAATCCCCAGTATCAAAAAAAAAAAAAAAGAAAGGTACAATACTGAAAGTTCAACAGGTGTAAGGTCAAGGACGCACCCATATTTATCACTCCTAGAAATAGCAAGAACATTGGATAACAGGAAGGGCCTTCTTTTTCATCTGTGTACTTGTCTACTGAAATTAAACAAGATAGTTTTCAACTAATGGCCTTTTCAAGCCACTGGTCCACCCTGTGATCCTTCTGTCTCATGGCCAGTGACGAGGTTGCCTTCATAAATACCACATTTGTGAATCCCCATTCCTAGGAAAGAAAAAGTAAAGAAGGGTCCGTATTATGTATAATTTTGTGCATGTATATGTGTGGTACTGGAGATGGAACCCAGGGGCATTCTACCTCCTACCTACACCCCAGCTCTTTATTATTATTATTATTATTATTATTATTATTATTTATTTATTTCAAAACAGGGTCTCACTAAGTTGCTGAGGCTGGCCTTGAACCTGTGATTCTCCTGTCTCGGCCTCCCAAGTACTGCGATTTCAGGTGTGTGCCACTATGCCCAGCTTGTATGAAACATGGCAGTGCTGTGTCCTATCGGGTCTCTCGAAGAACACAGGACTGGGATTAACAACCACAGTTTATGGTCGTCGTGGTGCAGGGGTTGGGCATGAGGGCTCTGCACCCACTGGCCGGGGTCCAGTCCTTGGCCCGGCTTTTATCAGCTTTGTGACCTTGGGGAAGCTCCTTAGCACTGGTTTCATCACCTGAAAACAAGGGCATCACCTCTACCTGGGACAGTGACTGGACCTTGGAAGAACTTAATGCATTGTCAGTATTATTTTTCTTTTCTCCTCAGAGTCAACAAGCACATGTCTGAGCAGTCCAGTGCTGGATGTGAACACATACAGCGTTTCCCTCATGAAGTTGAAAATCTACTTTGAGGAACTCAGGATTGCTTTTTAACATGGGAAAGTCCAATAAAACTAGAGGGATGCTGAGAAAAAAGCGATTAGTGAGCCGGGCATGGTGGTGCACGCTTGTAATCCCAGTACTTTGGGAGGCAGAGACCAGAGGATCCGGGTTCGCGGCCAGCCTCAGCTCTCTTTCTCTCCCTGTCTCTCTCTCTCTCTCTCTACTTAGTGAGGCCCTCCGCAACTTCATGAGACCC
>PVJS01011106.1:0-46465 GCA_004027185.1 Glis glis | reverse complement strand
GTTGATTCTTTATGCATTAGATTTATGCATTAGATTTTCCTTACTTGCTTCTAAAAGTGGTTTATAAGAGTCTTATCTGAGACACATGTGTGTTCTGGGCAGGGCATAATTAAAACACAGCCACTTGCAATCCACCAGGACTGCAAACTGCCTGCTTTGGTCCTAGGTTTTCTTACAATATGAACACCAGGTCCTGTGTGTCCAGGTTGCATGTTCAGCCTACTTGCCTCATCAGTGAACTCAGCTACACAAAATGAAATCCAGCAATGTTCAGAGAAGTAGCAGTCATAGAATAAGGGGAAAACCTTGTAGCTCCTTGAGCTTTGGGGAACAACTTTTATTCAGGTTTGTAAATGCTGGAATGTTAGTGCAGGAGGAGGCAAACCCTTTTTTGTAAAGGGCCATATCATTAATATTTGATCTTTGTCTCAGCATCAAAGCACCATAGCTGATACATAAATGAACATGGCTGTGTTATGATAAAACTTTATTCATGGATGCTGAAGTCTGACTGTCACATATATTTCATATTTTAAGAACTTTTATTTATCATAATATATCATAGTGTAACCCTTAAGCCTTACTAGATGAAGCATCCTGAAGAGAATTTTTATCCTAAAACCAAAGCAGTGTTTGTCCAGTCTCCTTGGGAACCATCTACATAGGCTGAGTAGGAGAAGATGGGTGAGGATGGGGAAGACCTGGCAGCTCAGGTGTGATGCGTTGACTGCAGGCCTCACTGGCTGAGGTTGAAGGAGAAGCAGTGACAGAGGAGACGGGTGATGGAAACACTTGGTGCCTCCAGAGACCGCTGGCTGCGTGCATTGGTGACAGTGACGATGCACTTTCCCAGGCAGGCGGGGCCTCTCTAGAAGTTGGATAGGTGGGGTCCAGCTCAACACCTACTCCTCATCATGAAAAAGTTCATTGTCAAAATTTATGTGTGTGTACTATTTAAGTTTTATTTATTCATTTTGTAGTGCTGGGGATCAAACCCTTGGTTTGGCACATGGTAGGTAAGCACTCTACTGCTGAGCTACATCACCACCCCTAAAATTTCATTTATTTTTAATAAGAGTCAAGACATCCTGTTTTCACTTGAACCTCTTAAAGTATAAAACTGCATGTTCACTGGCAGAAAAGTTGAGAGTTCAGTTCAAGTCAGAACTCTTAGTCACTTGGACTTAAGTTTGTTCCCAAAGGATTCCACAAGTGCCTGCAGTGCTCTACTACCCTGTGTGGTACTGGTGTGTCCAGTACCTGAGCTGGGCCCTGAACCAGAAGTGCCTGGTGGACATTGGGAGGAATCTTATCTTGTCCAGTAGTCTGCTCTGTTGTCTCATCAGTTCCCCAAACAATAGATACCTTAATTTTCAATTTAATTTAAAAAACAGTCTTTTTTTTCTTTTTTTATGTTTTTATTGGTGCATTGTAGTCTCACAAAAAACAGTCTTAATAATGCACATTGTTTTCTATTCTCTGAGGGACACTATTCAAGTCATTTAATGCATTTATCTCAATGGAGAGTTTTGATTATGTAGCATATATCTTATAATAATAAATGATATGTCAACATTTTACCTCTAATTAAAACTCTTACCTTTTTATTTTTCTCTTGGAAAAGATAATCATCATATTCATAGTGGCAGTTGGTATAGGAGCCACTTTCCTTGGGCTGAAAAATGCTTGTACTAATATTCAGTATAGGTAAGTAAATTTAAATGCTGCTTCTTCAAGCTTATAAACATTTCTTAAGAATTTGAATTTATGACAAGTACAGGGAAAAATTACTATCACTGCTTTTTCGGGGTGGGATGAATTAGTTATCTTTTTGTCATATGTATGTGTGTATGTATGTAATGGTAAAAAAACACACAACACAAATTCTACCCTTTTAACCATTTTAAGTGAACAGTTCGGTGGCAACAGGCACCTTCACATTGTGCAACTAGCACTACCCTCCTACTCCAGGCCTTCTCCATCTTCTCAAATGGCGTCTCCAGGACCACTCAACAGTAACTCTCATGCTCACGTCTCCCAACCCCTGGTGACCACCAATCTGCTTTGTGTCTCTCAATTTGGCTACTCTAGGAAGCTCGTATATGTGAACTTACACAGTGTTTGGCCTTTGGACTTATTTCTCTTAAGTAACGTCCTCAAGGTTCCTCCAAGCTGCAGCATGTGCTGGAATGTGTTTGGTTAAATTTTAAAGCTGAATAATTGTATGTTGGAAGTATATATTACATTCCGTTTCATCCTATATATTACATTTCTGTTTCATTCATATGTTACATCCTTTCGTTTGTTGCTGAAAATCTGGGTTTCTTCCACTTTTTGGGAATTGTGAATAATGATCCTCCTAGTGTACAAATAACTATTTGAATACCTGCTTTCAGTTCTTTGGGGTAGATACATAGCAGAAGAATTGCTATATCATATAATCATTGTGTTAATTTTTTTGAGAAACCACCATACTCTCTTCCATTGCAGCTGTGCCGTTTTGCATTCTTACCAGCAGCCCACGAGGGTTCCAATTTCTCCACATCCTCATCATAACTTACTATTTTTCTTTCTTTACATAACAGAGATCTGCTGGATCTTTGGAGAAATGTCTAAGTCATTTGCCAATTTTAAAATGGAATTGTTGGTATTTTTTGTTGTTTTTGTTGTTGAGTTGGTGTTCTTTATAATAATTCTTTATCAGACACATGATGTTCATATATTCTGTGAGTTGTCTGTTTATTCTGTTGATAGTGCCTCTGATGCATAAGTGTTTTTAATTTTAATGTAGTCCAGTTTGTTTATTTTTTCTTTTTAATTTTTTTGTGAGCCAATTTCCTTGATGTGTTTTGATTTGTTTGACTTGGGAGTTGTACCCACTGTTACCCATTTGTTCTAGGGAAGTGGGATAGGTTGCCAAGAGACCAAGGAAGACACTTGGAGATGTGTTATGAGATATAGGGTTTCTTGAGAAGTGCTTACAGGGGAGGTCCAGTGGCAGAGGGCTGGATAGGTGCACTTCTGCTGCACACAGTGCCTCTGGTACTTCACCAGAAAATAGCATCTCCTACCTGTGTCCACAAGTTGTCCAGGAGTAGCCATCTGAATGAGCAATTCCTTTCCCACTGTGTTCTGATCTTTATCAGTGACTGCAAGCAGGGTGGGTCTATAGTTTAGGTTACAGAAGTAGTTACATCATCAACATTACCTTGCTTTGCTCCTTTTATGACCAGCATCCCAAGGAGCAGCTGTCCTGGCATGCATGCAAGGCAGTAGCTTTCTATAGGTAGCACTAACTTGCCCTAATTCCTGTTAATGTGAGAGAGAGCCAGTGCCATTCAAGATAATATGTATCTAGACAAAAATTAATTTGTACACATGTGTGAAGGAAATATTATTAATGCTTATTTTAGTAAAATAATTGAGGTTTAAAAAGAAAAATGCTGAGTCTATACTTTGATAGAAATATGAATTTTTTGAGAGCAACCAACATCCATGAATCACAGATGGGCTTCTTTTCATAACCAAGCAATTTAATTTGCATGGAAGATATAGGGAAGATGTGCTACTTTCTATCAAATTACAGATTAACTGATCATTTTCCTTCTAAAATCTCAATTATTTTTTTGAAAACTAAGCATCGCTTGTCTTCCTTCTCACACAGGTGCACAAATTAATTTTTTCTTCATTAGTCAGCATTGCCTTGATTTCTTTTTTGAGCACTTTGGAAACTCCACATGAAGGTGTTTGTCCTAAGTCAAGGTCTAGTGGCAGAGGGCTGGGTAGGTGCACTTCTGCTGCACACAGTGCCTCTGGTCAGGGCTTTGCTGACAGCTGTGTGGGATGTCTGTAATACAGAGCTGAGTGAGGGTTTCATCCACGGTCCTGTGTTTCCCTTCCATGTGTCCTACTTTCTTCTTTACTCCACTTTAAAACCAAACTGGCTAGTTGAACGTTTTAGCCTTTTGCTTTATTTATACTACTGTTTCTCTGTTTATACATTAGCAATGAAGCTTGGCATTTTTGTTTAACTGAAGTTGATAGTATTTTTATGACCTATGTATTAGCTCAGGCTGCCATAACAAAATACCATGGACTTGGTAGCTTAAGCAACAGGAATTAATTTTCCCTCAGCTCCAGAGTCTGGAAGTTGAGGATGGGGTTCTGTACCTGCAGGGCAAGGATCCTGTGAGGCCCCTTCCTGGCTTGCAGATGGCGGCCTTCACTCTGCGCCCTCTCATGGCAGAGCTGGCTCTGCTGTTTCTTCCTCTTGTACAGGCACTGATCTCATCTTGAGGGGTCTACTCTCATGATCTCTTTGAAACCTCATTACTTCTCAAAGGCTCGCCCCCAAGTACCATCGCACTGGGTGTTTGGCCTCAACACATTCATTTTAGGAGAACACAACTCAGTTCACAGCAAGTTAAAGCCACGAAGGTCCAAATGTGCTGCGATGTGACATCACAGGGACAGCACTGTGGAGACACAGAGATGGGGAGAGGCCTCATGAGGTCATGCTTTTCTTGCAATTTTAACCAGAATGGTTCTACTATTTTAAAAGAAAAATCTATTTAATCTTTTTTATGTTCATTTATTGGTGCATTGTAATTATACATTTAATCTCATAGCATTCACGGAAAGAGTTCTGTGGGCAGAAAACCAACCCAACAGTATAGAATTCACTATGGTGTTTTTGTTCCTGTTCCGTGCTGCAGAGCCTGGGCTTTCTACGTGCTGACGGTGTTCCAGTGTGTCACAAGCATGTCAGCCAGGGAGATCTTTCTGGCGGAGAAGAAGCTCTTTCTGTGAGTAGGTCCCTTCTCTGAGAGGTGCCTCAGTGGCTGCGGGTCAAACTGATCACATCCAGAATTGGGCCAAGGATGCGATCCCAGGAATTACCAGTATTTTTCTTTTATTTCTTTGTTTAACTGATAAGTGTAAATTGTATATATTTATCATGTAGAGCATGAGCTTTTAAAGTATGCATGGTGATTATCAATATTGATTGAGAAAAAGCAGTCCCAGGTGGGATGGAAAATCAAGAGTGTGTGGGGCCTGGTACCCAGGAAACAGGGGGTTTTAGGGTTAGGGTTTGGTCAGCAAATCCCAAAGCTACAGAGAAAGCAGCAAGAAAAGGGCTGAAAGTTATCTTTTTGTTTTTAGCAAACAACAGGCCATGATGACCCTCACAAAGAAAGCATGAGGGGCTTGGTAGAGAGTCAATGGTGGGATCAGCAGCAAATTGGAGGTTGAAGGTAAAATCAACAAAGGATGTGACCAAGTGTGGCCCTCAGTGGCTGCAGGAGTGGAAAGAGCCAGGGAGCAGCCTCACAGTAAAGAGCAGGCAGTTTTTGTCTCTTGCATTTTTCAGAGATGGAAGATTTTCCATATTTATGTCCCAAGGAAAGGAATCATCAGAGATGGAGTGAAAATATTGGTGGAAGAGTTTGGGATTAGGGGAGATAAGTGTCAGGAAGTGGAAAGCTTAGGATTTGGGAGCTGACAGAGCTGTACAGTAGAGGCATGGTCATTGAAGGACAAGTCTTTTTATTTTTTAACATGAGAGTAGCAGAAGTAAATAGAGTTCAGAGATCTGAACCTTCACTGGGGGCCTTGGAGAATGACATCACCTTCACACTTAGAAGTGGGAAGAAGTCTCCACTCCCACTGAGATTAGCCCCTGAAGTGCTCCTCAGAGAGAGTCCGTGTCAGAGGAGAAGCAGTCTCTCTGAGGAGAGTGAGGAGCCGCAGTCTGTGTACCCAGAGAGGGGTGATCTGGGGCCAGAATGCACGGCAGCAGGGGAGCTCAGTAATGAGAGAGGGTCATGGCAAGAGCTTCATGGGCTGACATCCCAGGAGGCTGCACCTGACATGGTGAAGAGCATGGGGGTGAGCCTGGAGCAGGTGGGCAGCTGCGGGGCCAGACCCTGGTGGGAGCAGAGTCTGTACGGTGAGCATCACATCAGGTCTGTGCCTTCTTAACTAATCTGGCATGCATGATGTGTGTTTTTGTTCTGTAGACACGAGAATTTCAGTGGATACTACAGAGTGTCGTCTTATTTCTTTGGAAAACTGTTATCTGATTTACTACCCAGGAGGTTGTTGCTAAGAATTATATTTACTTGTATACTATACTTCATGATAGGTAAGTAATAAGGCAAAGAGGATCTGTCTTTAGTCTTGGATATGAGGTGAAGCCAAGTTTTCTTTGCAAGCATAGTTTTGGCACACAAAACTACATGCTTAGCCATAAGCTAGTGGAGCATGTAACCACAGGGCACTCTCTAAAATAGTGTTCACCTGGGTGCAGTGGCACACACTTGTAATCCTAGCAACCCAGGAGGCTGAGGCAGGAGGATCACAAGTTTGAGGCCATCATGGGCAACCTAATGAGACTGTCTCAAAATAAGAAGGTCTGGGGATGTAGCTCAGTGGTAGAGCTCCCCTGGGTTCAATCCCTAGTACCACAAGGAAAAAAATAAGCATCCTTTCAGAAGTTTTTCCCAATCAAACTTTTTTTTCCTCCTGGGAATTGATCTCAGAGCCTTGGCATCTACCCCTGAGTTACTGAGTTACATCTTCAGCTTTTAAAACATTTTTGTCGAGATGGAGTCTTGGTCTTGTTAAGTTGCCTAGGGTTGCCTTGAGCTCTGATCCTTCTGCCTCAACTCCTGAGTAGCTGGGATTACAGGTGTTCACCCCTGCTCCTGGCCCAACCAAACTTCAAAACAATTTGTGTGTGTGTGTGTGTGTGTGTGTGTGTGTGTGTGTGTGTGTGGTATTGGGGATTGAACCCAGGGGTGTTCTACTTCTCAGCTACACCCCTGGCCCTTTTTTTTATATTTTGAAAATTTGAAACAGGGTCTTGCTAGGTTTCTGAGAGTCTCACTATGTTTCTGAGTCTGTCCTTGAACCTGTGATCCTTCTGTCTCAGACTCTCAAGTACTGGTATTACAGGCATGCACCACCACGCCCAGCTTAGAACTATTTATAAACCTATATTTTACTGAGATTCTCTATGTCATACACAAACATGGAAAGTATTTATAAAATTATTTAAGACTATGCAGAAACTGGGATACTTATTGTCTATTATCTATATCTCTGTGTGTACATATATATATAGGTATATATATATACCTATATATATATGGGTATGTAATATTTTTAGTATCTATATTTATATAACTAGATAAAATCAATATATCCATATATTCTAGCCCTTTCCTTCCCTAATGATAGAAAGATGATGACATTGGGGTTTATTGATTTAATAAAAATACTTAGCCAGGCATGGTGGTGCATGCCCATAATCCCAGTACTTGGGAGACTGAGACAGGAGGATCATAGGTTTGAGGCCTGTCCCAGCAACTTAGTGAGACCTTCAGCAGCTTAGCAAGACCCTTTTTCAAAATAAAAAAAAATAAAATAGGGCTGGAGGTGTAGCTCAGAGGCAAAATGTCCCTGGTTTCCACCTCTAGTACCAAAACCAAAACCAAAACAAAGAAACAACCCCCCCCCAAAAAAAAAACACAGCTTACTTGTTAGATGTAGACAGATTCATCTGTGTTTTATGCT
Source organism: Glis glis (assembly GCA_004027185.1). Classification (NCBI taxonomy): domain Eukaryota; kingdom Metazoa; phylum Chordata; class Mammalia; order Rodentia; family Gliridae; genus Glis; species Glis glis. Next base: position 38,887 of record PVJS01011106.1, on the reverse strand, counting down.
CAGGCTTCAACCAGGGTCATTGCATGAGAATTTCCATGTTTTTTCTTTCCCTTTCTCTCACCAGAAATATCGATTGTGTTTGTGTAGGGGGAGGGTACTGGGGATTGAACCCAGGAGCATTCTACCTCCAAGCTACATGCCCAGCCCCTTTTAAAATTTTTTTTTTGTTTTTGTTTTTGAAACAGGGTCTTGCTAGGTTGGTAAAAGTCTTGATATATTGCTGAGGCTGTTCTCAAACTGCCTGTCTCAGTCTCCCAAGTACTGGGATTGCAGGTGTATGCCATCATGCCTGGCGAAATACCTATTTTTGATAACACATTACAGGATAAGAACCTGTAAAATACAGAACTGATAAAGCTTAAACCTTCCATCTTACAAATAAGAGGTGTGCCATAGAGAATTAGTCATGGCTTCTAGACACCCAGACTCCTGATCGGGGTCCTTGCAGTTGTTCCAAATCTTCAGACTGTATGACTCAGAGCATTAGCTCATGATAGTTTATAAAGTAGTTTAAGAAACCAAACTTCACCCCACTCTCAGTCGCAGAGCCATGTGGTGGTTGGTCTAGGGGGACATAGCTTATGGAGGCTCCTCCCCTCCCCTCGATAGTAAAACCACTGTGAAGTTCTAGAATCCCGATCCCCGTTCCTTCATTAATGTATTTACAGAAAACGATGGGTAATATGGAGATGTGGGTAAGTGAATGTGCTACTGATGAGTTTTCTCTGGGAGGAGAAGACAGTAGAATTTTGACAATCGTGTTGCCTGTAGCTCTCCATCTCAGCAACTCACAAATTGTTCATAGACACACGTAAAGGAGTACAGGTGCTACACAGAACAGTGCTTTTGTAGTAAGTATAAAAAAAGAAAACTGTGCAATAGTGTTATGCAGTTACACAGAGGGAATCAATGAAACTGTTGTCCCAGGGTGGTTAGATAGTGGGTGACATTGTTCATTTTAAGATTAGTTTCTCAGAATATTTTATTGTTATTTGCCCAGTTAACAATCCCAAATAAACGATGACCTAGGTAGCTACACTGACTCCTTCTTTCTTTCTAAGGATTGAAGCCAGGGGCTGGCGCTTTCTTCACCATGATGTTTACCATTTTGATGGTGGCTTATTCCACCACTTCCATGGTGCTGGCTGTAGGGATAGCTCAGAATGCAGCATCTATGGAAACACTTCTGGTGACCATCTATTTTGCATTTATGATGGTGAGTATGAACTGTGCTTCTCTGAGAGGGACTTGTTCCCCTGGTTTCTTCCTACACCTTCACCTTGATAAATAGGAACTTCAAACACAAGAAGAATTGTGATTGGCTGATTCCCTCATAGAAACAGCAGGCTCCTGCCTGCCCTTCATGCTGGTGTTAGAGATCTGCCAGCTGTTGACCCACCGTAGAGCCGGTTGGTCAGATTCACTACTCTCCAAGGAGAGGGCAAAGCCCCATGAGAGGTGTAACAGTGTGGGGCATGGGAGTCTATCTTGAGTGCCTCCTGCATTTTGAAAAGGAATATTTTGAAAACATTGGAAAATTTCCAAGTCCCTAGTACTAGGTCACCTCTTTTCAGGGTCTCTCTGATGATCTCTTATATCAATATATGTCTGCTTATCTTTTGTTTTTAATGGTTACTTATTTCTAATCTTATATGTCCCTAAATTTGTACACATGATGTTGAATCAACAGGGCTAGTTACAACTAGCCCTGTAATTTGCGCCCCATAACATTAACTAAACAGGGGTGCTTAGCCTTTAATGTATATGTCTTTTCTGTTACAATAAGAGTAGATGTCTTTCAATGATACATAACTAGCATAACCCCTTGCCAAAGTTTAATTCTTCCATTTCTGAATTTGGAACTTCCAGTATATATCTGAGAAAATGATACGTCTTGCTTATATTTCTTGTATTGTTGCCCAGCAAATAAAGTGTCCTTCAATAAATAGATGTTTTATTTGATTTATTTGATACTTTAACTGATTATTATGTAAAGGTTTCAATATGAAACTTTAAAAATCAGTCATAAAACTGTATTTTACTCAGAAATGTTGTATTTTGCACTAAGCACCTTGTTAAGTCCAGTCTAAGTGTCTGCAGATCCCAGCACAACTCGTGCCAGTTCGGACAAGTCTCTGTGAACCTCACCGCTGCTCTCATTCCTCTCGGGCAGTCCTTCCTGGCATCTCACCGCCATCTTGCATCTGGTAGCTTTAAATGGAGATACTGACCTCGCTTTCTCATGTGCTTTACCACAATATGCTGTTTTAGGCTTTGGATTATCTTAAGCCTGTATTCTGAATCCCAAATTGCTCCCAAAGTCATGGATATAGAGTGCAAGCCCTTTATTTTATTTATTTATTTTTTTTGCGGTACCAGGGATTGAACCCAGGGGCGTTCTACCTCCATGCTACACCCCCGGCCCTATTTTTTATACTTTATTTTGAAACCGAGTCTCACGAAGTTGCGGAGGGCCTCACTAAGTAGAGAGAGAGAGAGAGAGAGAGAGAGAGAGAGACAGAGAGAGAGAGAGACAGAGAGAGAGACAAAGAGAGAGACAGAGAGAGAGAGAGAGAGCTGAGGCTGGCCACGAACCAGGATCCTCCGATCTCCGCCTCCCAAAGTACCGGGATTACAAGGGTGCGCCACCAAGCCCGGCAGTGCAAGCCCTTTAAATAACAAATCTTATTGTGGTGTGAAAGTAGACCAGGGCACATGATGCTCCGGATTGTTCTGGTGTACTTTTGTAGATTGCCAGATCTAGGCAACCTACTCAGGGAACAGATTTTGGTGGTGTAATTCAAATAGTCAGTACAGCCAGCTTTTCATGTCCAGGGTTTCATATCCAAAGATTTAACCAACAGATAGTTGAAACTTTCCAAAACAAGAATGGTGTCTGTACTGAATATGTACAGTTTTCCTTTTCTAAAATATGCAATATAAACTGCATAGCATTTAGTTGTATTAGGTATCACAAGACATGGAAATAATTTAAAATGTATAGGACTTGTGCATTTAAGGCATAAAGGATGTGCTTGGGTTACATACAAATTCTCTGTTATATTAAAAGTAAGGACATGAGCACCTGCAGAATTTGGTCTGTGGCCAAGGTCAGGGTCCTGGAGCTAATTCCCCTTAGATACTCAGGACAACTCTACTTACTCTTCCACTGTATGCAGTCACAGAGAAAGCTTGAGGACATAGTCTTGATAATTAAGAATCTTCCAAATAGGTGGAATATGTAGTATAGATTATAGGTATATTGTCCTTCCTTTAATACCATAAACAGCCTTATCTGTATAGAGATATACACATGCAAAGGATGAAGATTAGTGTTTAGAGTAAGTAGAAGGAATTTGAAGAAAGAGTTGGTGCTAGCAGACATCCTCAGAAAGCTATGAGGTTCTTGCCTGAAGCCATGGCCTATACCTATAATGCTAGTTACCAGAGAGGCTGAGGCAGAAGACTTGCACATTTGAGGGCAGCCTGGGCAATTTAACTAAACCCTGCCTCAAGATAAGAAAATAAAAAAGGGCTGGGGATGCAGCCTGCTGGTAGAGTTAAATCACAGTACAAAGAAAGAAAAAGAAAGAAAGAGAGGGAGGGAGGGAGGGAAAAAGAACAAGAAAAGGAAAGAGAAAAAGAAAAGAGAAAGAAAGAAGAAAGAAAAAGAAAGAAAGAAAGGAAGATGAAAGAAAGAAAAAAAGAAGAAAGAAAGAGGCATAGGGTTCTTGAAGGGGACCTTATCTAGAGTCTTCATGAAAGCACTAGGCCAGTTCTGATTTGTGCTTTGCTGTTTGTAGGTTTTCTTGGGTATGTCATTGAATTTCGGAAACATGACACCCCAGCTGTCCTGGCTTCAGTACCTCAGTATTCCTCATTATGGCTATATGGTAAGTTTTACTGTCTATCATTTTCACAGAGTTCCCAATCTGAGAACAGTCAAAATAAAACCTAGCCGTCTCATTTCCCCTGCCATGAGCTGTGAGTGTCTCTAACCCAGAACTGTCTTTCCGAACAATATTTCCTACTACACACGTTTAGGGAGTTGTCTGGCATTTTCCCCAATCACCCCATTGTTTGAGGGAGATAAAGGCTGGAGATAAATCTCATAGTAAAGAGGAAAGATTGACTAATTAATGAAAAGTATATTGTTATGTTTCAGTTCAATAAGTTAATAAATGAGAGGATGAAAGAACCTAACTGAAATGCACAGCTTATATCAAATAGGAAATTAGAAGATTTGGCTCTAGAAAGATTATCAACTCCAAAATGAATGGTCTTAACACAGTCAAGTTTCTAACTTCCATAATTACCACTGGTTTTGATGAAAATAAATAAGAAAAGATCATTACTATATATAAGCAATGTTCATTGAGTACTACTGTATCACTTTAATTATTGTGTTCGTGGGGTTTTAAAGTTGGGAGAGAAGAAGGAAGGAGCTATAGGGAAATCTAGCCAGAGAGTTCCCTTCTTTGTCAATTAGAAACAACACCCCAACCCTAGGCCTCCTGATTGCTGGGGAAGATACATTTGTTGCTTTTCTATGACAAAGATTGTAAATGTGAGGCTTGATATGTTTTTAGAAATAACAATAATGATTAAACTTGAGGACATAATCATGATAATTCTTTGGAAACATTTTTTCTTTTTGCAGTGCTAGAGAGTGAACACAGGGCCTCACATATACTACACAAGTACTCTATTACTGAGCTACATCCCCAGCCCTTTTTACTTTTTATTTTGAGATAAGCTTTCATAAATTGAGTTCCCCATGCTGACCTTGAACTTGCAGTTCTCCTATCTCAGCCTCCTGACTAGCTGGAAGTATAGGCATGCACCTCTGCCTCTGGCGTTTGGAAACTTTTGAAATTTAAAACCATCTACTTTGCCCTGCTCCCCCTGTGTTACAGGCTTTGCAGCATAATGAATTTTTAGGACAAAACTTCTGTCCAGGACCCAATGCAACAGAAAGCAGTGGCTGTTCCAGCCATGTCATGTAAGTTTGCATTCAGTGTCACCTGGGGTTTGCTTACTACTGTGGTGCGACGTGGACAGGCCCCTGGCTTAGAGCTGGTAGGAGTCAGCAGCTCTATATTTTTGTACCCAAGTTTTATCACTTGTAAGGTGAGTCACTGTGTGTGTGTGTGTGTGTGTGTGTGTGTGTGTGTGTATTTAATTTGTCTTGAAATACTCACTATCTGAGGATGTATCCTCTAAAGAAAGAAATACATATATAAGTAAGTTAAAAGGAAATCTCATTTTGCATAATTTAAATAAAACAGAAATGCAGGTTTTAATAAAATTAGAGAATTTAAAAATTTTTTAAATATTTCATTTTCTGTACTGTTGTTAATGGTTTGATTCTGATGCATAAATTAATGAAAGAAGAGAGAATGCTGGTATCCTAAGTCCCTCCTAAATATTCAATTAGTATAAGAGTAATTGTTGGCAATGGGATAAATTTCCATTTTGAGTACTGACAGGCAAGACTGCTATGAAAAGGGGTTTCTTTACCCTTCCCACACTCTGGTTTGGTCTGTGTGTGGCATCTTTGTAACACAAAGTCAGTTCCAGGCTGCTGGTCAGGATGAAGTGGATGGAAAAGTGGGACCAGATGCGGAGGAGACACCACAGGCCTCACGCTTATATGAGGCTCATCCTCCAGGAGGAAGGAGGAAGCTCCTCTTAGACCATGGATATTTTTGGAACTGCTAAATTCCAATAGGTGCAGAAGAACGGTAGCAGGCCATAACTGCCATAACTTTGACTATACCAGGTAGTTTTAGCTCCAGGTGTTTTTGTGACCTGTGCAGGAACACTCCACCTCCTCTGCTCCAGCTGCTACCCAGGGTTTGAGTCTGATTCCAGAGCCTGCTGGAAACATCTATGTCCTATAGCTGAGTATCATAATAGTCTTGGTGCAAGAGCCAACAGGATCTGACTCTGTCTAGAAGCCCTTGCTCGTCTCTGCTCCTAGATTTGGAATTTTTCGCCTATATTCTTTTTGGATGGCTGTCTCGTGGGTGAGCAGTACTACAGGGAGCTTTGATCAGCTTAGCAAGGGCCACAGGTGCCATCAGTTAAAGCTGAGGTTTCCCCATCAGGACTTACAAAGTTACTTGATTGATGTTTCCTTTGAAGAGAGCAGTGGTATAGATTTGGAAAGGAATGAATCTGAGGAGGCTAGAAACTTGCTGCATAGTGTGACTCTTTAAAGCTGGCGAAGTTCTTTATGCCAGCTCCCCTCCTCTTTGAAATGTGTAGAATATCTCTACCCCTTTGGATTGTTTCAGGGATTAACTAAGATTTTAAGTTAAGTCACTTAGCATACTATCTAGCAAAATGGTAACCATCCAATGACTGTTAGCTATAATGCATATGAAGGGATAACTACTAATGATCTGGTTAACTTAAAAGCTTCTTTAACAGATGAAGAGTCGACTAAAGTTTAACAGGTGCTAGGAATGCAACATCTTTTTGTGTGTTTCATTTCAGATGTTCTGGGGAAGAATTCCTGACAATCCAGGGCATTGATCTCTCACCTTGGGGCTTGTGGCAGAATCTCCTGGCTTTGGCTGGTGTGACAGCTGTCTTCCTCACGATTACCTATGTAAAACTATTATTTCTTCAAAAGCGTCCTAGTCTACTATGAATTCCCCTTGCATTAAAAGGAGAACCTTGATTTTTTTTAACCAGTGCAGTTTTTTGTTGTCTTGTGTTCAGCTGCTTCTCATGCTATTGCTCAGCAACAATTATTTTCAATAGAAAATTTCACAAAAAAATCACAACAAACTGACTTATACATGAAGGAACCCAAGCCAAAGGCTAATGACATTATGCATTATGTATTAGTTCATCCCTCAGTCAGTAACCACAGAGAAGAAATCCAGTCCAATTTTTTGACCTGAAAAAGGAGAATGGAATTCTAGGAACTCTTGACAAGCTGCTAATATCTCTAGTATAAGTTTCCTCATCTTTAAAATGAATAGGTAGGTTAGTGGTGCTCCAGTTTTTATAGTCTGTGAGTCTATGATCTGTCATGGTTAATAAGAGATATATTAATAATGTTTTTTTTTCTTTACTGGGGATTGAAACCAGGGGAGCTCCATGCCTGAGCTACATCCCTAGACTTTTTTTTCCATTCCTTTCCTTTTTTTTTTTTTTTTGAGATAGAGTCTGGCTAAAGTTGCCCAGGCTGGCCTTGAACCTGAGTTCCTCCTGCCTCAGTCTCTCAAGTACTGGGATTACAGGCATGCGCCACTTGTCCCAGCTATAATGTATTTGAAGTATGAAACAAAATATGTTGGAAAAAGCAGTGCTATATCTAGGGTAAAATTATCCATGATTATAGATTACAATGTCTTCTATAAGCTTATTAAGGTTAGTGGAAATTACTGATACTTCTTTAGTGAAAATCTAATACCTCAGGAGTCTTGGCTGGCTTTGGGCTACAGACTGAGTAGAGGAGCATAGGTCTGGGATATGGCTCTTGTGCCAATTCTGGGACATCCTGGCTCTGAAGAGTCACTGCACCTCCCTGGCATAGCTCAGTGTTATATAATCTGCTGTGCATGAAAATCTCGGGAGCTTTACTAAGATAGCTGTCTGGCCCTGCCTCCTCCCACCGCAGCAGTACCTGCAGAGCTGCCTTCATGAAGACCTGAGCCCTCCTGGATTCAATAATTTCCAAGGTCTGTCCAGCTCTGGAAAGTTTACACTTATGGTTTAATAGCAGTCACATCCGTGCCTACACAGGATCCCCCTCAATTGCACACCTCATTATTTCCATACGTTTTATTTAACATTAATAGGAAACTATTTACCAGTGTTTTTAAACTTTTTTTTTAATTTAAGGGCAGTGTAATAAAAAGTGAAGTTCAGTGAATTACTATAAAATGAAGACACGTGTGCAAACACTGATCCAGGTGAAGAAATAGAGCATGACCAGCACGCGGAAGCCCCACGTGCCCCTCTCCCAGCCACCACTTCCTTCCTCCTCCAGGGACTTCTTTGAAAGGACACGTGTGCACCTCTGTCTGTTGCTGCTCTCAGAACATCAGTGCGTCTCAGCTTTGTGTTCTTGAGTGCACAGGTACATAATTAAGTGTCCAACTTTTTAATAAACTTTACTTTTTAAATACATTTAGATTTACAGAGAAGTTGCAAAGATAGTGTAGAAAGTTCTCGTGCGCCCTTTACTCAGATTCCCTTAATGTTAACATTTTATATGGCACATGTGAGACAAGGTACATTAGTGAAGCTACGAAATTAACACCAGGACATTACTGTGAATCAAACTGCACACTATACACAGATTTCACCACTATTCTACTATTATCTTTTTATTGTTCTGGGTTCCAGTTCAGGAGATCATATTACTTCTAGCTACCTTTCTTAGAAGCAAATAATTACAGGGATTAATCAACTAGGGATCACAAGAGTAGAGATCCCCTATGACTGTGGCTCTGGCATCATCTCATGCATATGATCTGTTTTTTCTTGGCTATATTGTGAATGTCAAGGTCAAACACTTTTTCTTGTGTCTGTTACAATTCCACCATTTTATATAACTCTGCCTTACTCACCGTGTCTACACTTCCTTATTACACAGAGAGAAGCATATATCCACACCACATGTACAAATTGTACCTACCAGAACAGTCTAAATTACTAATACCTACTTTTTAATAAGAGTTCATTAAGAATCTACATATAAACTACTATGTTTACCCCTTTTGTATTATAATTGTCTTTTTATATAGTTTTTTTGTAGTAGGAAACACATAAAATAAAATTTATCATCTTTTTAAATTAAGGAATATTTTCAAGGCATGCTTTATTTTTCTAAAAAGTGGAAAAGAAAATAGTTTTTAGATATTTACTTAAGTATATGGATACATTTCTTTCAATTCTCTTTTTATTTTCTTAGAATGTCAGAATTAATCTATAATGGAGATGATAATTTAATTTGTTTTGTAATAGAAGAAGCCATAGCAGTAAGTGAACGTGAATGCTAGTCGCTACTTATGCTCTTGTTACTCTTCTCAGGCTTTCAAGAAAGACTCTGTGGGAGGCTCCTTGGAATGCTGGGGAAGAATTAAGAAAAGGAAGGGAAAGTGGGGAGTTTGGAGAGAGGTGTTTGAGAGGAAGTTCACCTACCTCTTTTCCAGTCTTTGAAGCCATCCTCTATGATCTTTAAATTTGAATTTCACTAACGTTCATAACATCTATATATGTGTGAAAAGAGGCGGTACTCATTCATGAGATGTTTTTGCCTGTCCAAATTCTTGCTCACTGGGCTTCAGAACAGACCTGTCATGGTGGCAGGGATGGGGCTGTCAGCGGGTGCTACCATAGCTGGGGCTGTCACCACGGCTGATCTACTGATGGCCACTGCTGGTGCCTGAACTGTCAGCAGCAGGGGCTGACACTGAGCTCTCAGGGTGGTCCTGGCCTTCGAGGAGACCGGACCAGCCAGCAACTTGGTGGCAAGATGATAAAGTGCAATAACTGAATGATTGTCCCTGACACCCGTGGGGACCATCGCCTTTGCTTTAGGTCCTAATGGAGGCATTAAACTTGCCCTAAGGTTTTTGTAATGTCTATGGCTATTTTTGCCTTTTGATAGCAAAATAGTTTTGATAGAGACCATTATGGACCAAAAAGTCTAAAATATTTAGTATTTATATAAAGTTTATAAACCCCTACATTAAACCAGTAGGTTCTGTTCCCAATTGTTGGAATACGCAGGTCCATGAACCAAGAAATATTGGTGTGTCTCAATATCATTCCCATTAAGTCATTGTGGAATTTATGCTTCCTGTCTCTGCAGCATTAGGCCCCACAGGATTAAAGGTTCAGAATCCTAATGAGCAGGGGAAATGATGTAAAGGTTATAAGGAATCCTACCATGTCTGCTTCTCAGTCTCTTTGGGATTTCTACACTGGCAGAACAATAGCAAAGACAGGAGTTACAATATTGTTCATCACTGTGATCCGGAAGCTTAGGGTTACTGCTACATAATAGGCAAATAATTCACAGGGGTATCTCAGTGTTTCCAAGCTTCTCATCCTGATAAAGACATGCCAAACTAGGCCCTGAGCCCTCAGGAATGAAGGTGTGGGTCACTGTACCAGGCAAGCAGATTAGTACAACTACAGTGCTGGCCAAGAAGGAGGAAATTCTAGAAAGGATGGTAGAGGAGAGAAGTAATAACTGGAGAATGAGGGGTTAACACCCCCATGAGCACCTGGCAACCTCCAAGTATCAGGGCCAGGGAGCATTGCCCCAGCTTAAAGTTTATCAGACAGGGAATTATGGGAGGCATTCCTTCCTGTGGTCAGAGAGGAATGGAGCCCGTAATTCCCATGGAGGCCACAACAGTAGCACAACTGTGCTTTGGCATTGTCTTCGTTCCTCTCTCATTGTTTTCTACTCCAGTTTCCTAATATCACCTCCCAAATAAACTAACCTAAACCAAATCCTTGTCTTGGCTCTTCTTTCAGAGGAACACAAATTGAAACACATTCCCATTAAGACCCAAAACAAACATGTCTACTTGACAGCTACGTCCCAACACAGTACTGTCCTTATTTACAGATGAGATGTTTTACAGATAAGCTGACAAATGAACACATAGTCAGAGCTAGTAGTAGTTCAACAAATGTGCTGAGTGTAAGGTTAATTTATAAAATAACTGGCAATTTTCTTTATAATAAAAATATCTAAATAAAAATATAATGGAAGGCAAAATTATGTTCATCATAGTAGTAAACCATAGATAATGGTGAAATCATAGTGGCAATAAAATCATTTATATTAATGAATGTCTAAGATCTTTAGGAAATTTTAACCAACATTTAAAGGACATAAAGGAAGATCTGAATATATGGAGAGTGTTATGGTTTGGATATGGAATGTCCCGCAGAAAAGGTCCTGTGTTGGCAACATAGCGATGCTCAGAGGTGAAATGAGCTGAGACACTTTCCTCCACCGTGCCCTGCTGCCTCCATGTGTCTGCCTTGGAGCCGGCCAACCAGGGACTGAACCTCTGAAACTGTGAGCCAAATAAACCTTTCCTCCTCTAAGTTGTTCTTGTCAGGTATTTTGGTCACAAGAATGAAAAACTAACTAACACAGAGAACTACCATGTTTCTGATGCTGTAAAGATGTCAATTCTCCCCACAATATAATAAATTTATCATAGTTCCAATTAAAGTTAGTGAAACTTTTCCCTCTTTTTTCCCCCTGGGAAAAAACTCAAACTCATTCAAACATTTATATCCAGAAAACCAAGATTCCCCAAAATAGTTTAGTTAAAAACATACAGAGAGAGAGAGAGAGAGAGAGAGAGAGAGAGAGAGAGGCATTACCTTACTACATATAAATATACCATATTACTTAAAACATAGTAATGGAAATTCTGTGTAGGAGCAGTCATAGATCTATATAAGGAAAGAGATTCAAAACCAGGCACACATACTTGTAAATCTGAAGCAGGGCATGATGGTGCTCTCCTCTAATCCCAGCTACTCAGGAGGCAGAAGCAGGAGAATCACAAGTTTGAGACCAGCCTGGACAACTTAACAAGACCCTGTGTCAAAATAAAATAAATAAAAATGGCTGAGGATATCACTCAGTGATAGAATGCTTGCCTAACATGGAGATGGCCCTATGTTCAATCCCCAAAAATGCAAAAAAAAAAGTGAATTTGATAAATGTCAGTGACACAATGAAGCTGTATGGAAAGTGACTTATTTAATAGTGTTGACAAAACTGCTCATTATATGGAGAAAAATACCCATGTTCATTATATTATACAATGCTGCCTTTATATGTATTAAATGTGAAAGGTAAAAACCATAACTTTAATAAATAAGAATTTTGGGACCTTATGAACGTCTCTTTACAACCTCTAAAGCCCTATTTGTTTAAAATAATGGATCTTACTATGTGAAAAAAGGATACATTGAGAAAGTTATGAGATAGATGAGCGATATTAACAGTGTCCAAAGCTGATAATGGATCAATACTTAAACCATACAAGAAAATTTTATAAATTAAGTAAAATGACCTTGACCCAATTGACAAATAATCAATAAAAACATAAAAGCCTCCTTGCTGGATGTGGTTGATCACACCTGTAATCCCAGCACTTGGGAGGTTGAGACAGGAGGATCGCAGATTCTAGGACAGCCTCAGCAACTTAACAAGACCATTTCAAAATAAAAAATAAAAAGGGCTAGAGGTGTAGCTCAGAGGCAGAATATTCTGCCCCTGGGTCCAGTCCCCAGTACTGCAAGAGAAAGAAAGAAAGAAGAAAGAAAGAAAGAAAGAAAGAAAGAAAGAAAGAAAGAAGGAAGGAAGGAAGGAAGGAAGGAAGGAAGGAAGGAAGGAAGGAAGGAAGGAAGGGGAGAGAGAGAGAGAGAGAGAGAGAAAGGAACTTAAAGGTTTTCATAGGCAGTTTGTAAAAATAGAAACTCATGTGCTTGTAAACCACATTAGTCAATTGTCAACCTTATTAGAAATCAGAGAACTGTACAATAAAGTGAACTCTAATTTAAAAGCATTCCATTCACAGATGAGGAGGCCAGATAGCACCAATGCTGGTGAGGGTGTGGCCAAATCTGGTGTTCTCTGTGTGTCCTGGAATTGTAGACTGAGCAGCCATTCTGGAGGGCAGCCTAACTAATGGGTAAAAGTATGTACACACTTTGGTCCCAGCACTCCAACCATATTATAGACACACAGAGGAACGCATGACAAATGAAGAAGGGACACAGAGGGAGACCATGTGTGGACACAGGGAAAACTGACATCTACAGGCCAAGGAGAGAGGCCTCAGGAGAAAACAACCCCACTGACAACCTGACCTTGGACTTCTGTGCTCCAGAACCATGAGAAAATGTCTGGGTTTTGAGCACTCGGTCTAAGGCACTTTGTTATGGGAATTCAAGCAAACTAACACAGTGCCCCAGGGTTAATGTCAGATATGTTCAGAAAGTACAACACGGTGTTAGCAAAATTCCTCGATCACAAGACAAACTTGGAGGTCACAGAACACCCGTCAAATGCCAGGTGGAAGCAGATGAAGACTGCATGAGTGGACTGGTGACATTGTTTATGACGCCTGGACAAAGCCACTGAGTCTCAGCTCTTGGCCTCTGTTCAGTACATGGAGAAGTGTTTGATGAATCTTTGTTCCTGTGAAAATCAAAGGACAATTAGGGTGGCAATGATATGGAAAGGGCCTTTCAAAAAATGGAGTGAGGAGGCCATGGAGGGCCCTTCCCAGGCCTCCAGTTGCTGCCTCAGCGTGTGAACTCAGCTACCTCCCACTGAGGCAGCCAGAACAGATCATCACACTGTGCCAGAGACTCCGGATGCAAACCGAGAGGTCATCGGGCTCTGGCTTTCTGGACACTTTACTAAGCATATGCATTCTTTTCTGTATCTTCTCAGCCAGGTAGCTCTGGTCACACAGCCCCTGTTCTTTCTCAGTTCCCTACACAGAAATTTTGATCACTTTGTACTGCTTGCTGTTTAAACTCTTGCTTTCCTTGTGTTCTTTGGAACACTGATTCAGATCTATTCTGAGGTTCCAATAAAGTCCTTCCACAAAAAGAAAAAAAATTAACTAGGTAATCATGTATGTAGAAAGATTTTTAAATAGAAGCATTAGAGACCACTGTTCACTACAGGCGTGGGTAACAAAATATGGTGGCTGCATACTAGTAAATACTACACAGCTATCATAATAACAGTAGAGCTACGTGATACAGAACAAATACAGTTTAATTGTATTATATGAAGAAAAACAAGTTCTATAATAGAAATCCACTTATTTAAACACACAAATGGGACTTAATTTTCTACATGTCCGAATTATCAGAATGGGCCCCTATAGGGAAAGTGACCGAAATAGGTATTGTCTTGGGGAAAGAAGAACTAGCTGTGCAAACCCCCAACCCTTGCCCTCATTCCCCTTTCTATAAAACCTCGACACCATTGTCGGCTCCTTGAAGACGGGCTAAGGTCAGCGTCCCTTGTCCTCCAGGTGTAGCTACACGGATTAACGCTCCATTCATGCTTTTCACTGTGACCTTTTCTGTTTGGATTCGGGGTGAGTGGCCGGACCGGATTTGTTGGATCCCACAGTCAGGTCTCTGGCCCAGGACTCTGGCAACAAGTTTGCTAAACTGAACCAGGAGAAAGCACACCCTTCAGACATTAGCTAAATGTCCAAATATCCACCGCACCTGACAAAGAGGGCAGGAATAGAAGGTCCATGCAGCTGCTGAGGTCTCCTTGATTGCAGGGTCCCGCCCTTTCTTTCCACTTCGGGGCGACATTGGCTGCTTTTTGTCATCATTTGGTGAAGCAAAGAAATGAACTTCTGAACTCCACAGACCCCAAGTTTTCCAAGTGGAGCATGTTGGGCCTTGTCCTTCCGTTTTCTTGTCGTGGGCTATGTGTTGGGGGATAAAAGAAAGCTCATACTGCCTGAGTGGTGTGCTTGCCCTGATTTTATGGTGTGCATGCACCCTTTTGTGCAGAAGTAAAGTGCCTTGCAGGGTTACTTTTTGTTTCATAAGGTTTTGGTTTTTTTTTTGTTTGTTTTTAGCTTCCCTAAAATTTGCATAAGACTGGACCTTGCTGATTCTGTGTTGATGCTCTCTAGGGAGAATTTGGCTGTCTGCTCTATTTATAAGGATAAACCTGTGAATAAGAAAAAGACAGTTTATATTTGTAATGTAGCATGGCCTTCCTATCTGAAAGTGCACTCTGGTTTAGTACAATTGTTGTATGTGCTCTTTCGTTTGTTAGTCTGGCTGTTAGTCTCTGTTTATGATGACTTGACTTGATAAAGGCTAAAATCTGATGGCTGCAGCAACATTTTATAAAAAGAAAAAATGATCTTTTCTATGGAAGTTATAAGGTCATATATACTGACTAGTATCCACTTTGTAATGGTAGCTGAGGTATTCATTTTGTAACTCTTTGTTATACATGTCTATATGCTTCACTCTCAGAGGTATAGGTTTCCTATTTCTCCTTTGTTTTAAAGAAAAAATGGTGCCCAGTAGGAAACTAGCCAAACAGTTTAGATTATGAGATCTCACCCTAGTCAATGGAGGATGATACAGTGGGCTATGTGTTGGGGGATAAAAGAAAGCTCATACTGCCTGAGTGGTGTGCTTGCCCTGATTTTATGGTGTGCATGCACCCTTTTGTGCAGAAGTAAAGTGCCTTGCAGGGTTACTTTTTGTTTCATAAGGTTTTGTTTTTTTTTTGTTTGTTTGTTTTTAGCTTCCCTAAAATTCATTTCTAATGATTCTGATCCAGTAATGAAAAACTGATTTCATTTTATTTCCTGACCAAATCAGGGCAAACCTCCCAAAGAGTTAAACAGTTTGCTTCACTGCTCTGCCCCACAAGCAGGTAGAAGAACTGCCTGTTGGCACCAGAGAGATGAAAGTTAAAATATAAAAGTTACAGACCTACAGAGAAATTAAAGAATTAACAAAGAACACTGTACATCTTCTCACGTAGTCATGGGTGATATTAGAACAAAGAACACAAAGAGGAGGCTAATGAATTAAACTAGCCTATTGATGAATTTGGAAACAAAAATAAAAATGTTAACACTTAGAAGGTCGTGGGCATGGGAACTGGACCTGAGGAAAAAACATTCTTTCTCGTGGGTGCTGATCTAGTGGACTAAGAGCACACCTATATTTTATGCTGACACAAGCAAAGATAACAACTGGTTTGGAAAAAAAGGGGTAGGGGTAACTTATAAAAACCCCACACTTCTTTTAGAAGGGGCTTTTTTTTCTTTCTATCTCTCTCTCTTTCTCTCTGTTACTTTTGCCTTTGCAATAAATCATGCCTTGCATTAAATTCCAACTGTTTGTCCTGGCTCTTTATTTCCTGGTCCATGATATCTGTCTGGGCTAAAGAAAAGAACTCACGACTGACCGGTGGGTAATGTGACCACCCAAAACCATTACAATTTCTACCAGAGAATTATTTATATAAGAATTCCTAGACCTCCCTTGTTTTGTTTCCATTATTTTTTTGCTTTTTTTTTGTGGTACTGGAGACTGAACCTGGGGGGGGTTCTATGACTGAGTTACACCCCCAGCCCTTTTCATTTTGAAACAGGATCTTGCTAAGTTACTGATTGCACAATCGCAATCCGTGGCATCATGTTTGGCTTGTTTGGTTTTCTTTTAACTTTTGCCCTTTGACTGCATGGCTTCTCTGTAAACTTCTACACTTTCAGTTTCTCTTTCCCCCTGATCAGAGATACCTATTTCCCTAAAAAATGAGTGCTTGCATATAAAGGCACTGAAGATAAAAGACACGTGCTCCCTTTTACTTAAAATTGGGCAAAGGTATCAGGGAAAACAGCCCAAGATGTGTAGTGGTCTCAGGGAACCCATGAGAGTTGCATTCTGGTTCATGGTCAGATGGGCCTTGCTTTGTTCATTTGAGACAACACAAATAGGCTGCAATCACCCAGCATCTTGAGCAACCCCATGCTTCACCAAACATGTGGGATTTACCTGAGACCCTGCAGAGAAAACCATCCTCTGGGATGACACCCAAGGGAGCTATCTCCAGAGTCATACATGTCTGCAGATCCCAAACACTCTACATCCAAGGATGCCTCCTGAGACATATGGAGTCTTAACCTTGTCTCTTCCTTCTGGACAAGTGAAGCAGAGCCTTAGAAAGCCCTCCTTTATCCCCTGGATTTGACTCTGCAGAGTCTCCAACCCCATCATCCCCAGGCGACCCAATGTCTATGCCTCCCCTGTCTCACCTCTTATACCCTCCTACCCTCCTTACTGGTGGGATTTATACTCCCTGTGGTGGGCTGGCACCACCCAAAACAGAGCATCGTACAACCCAGGAACTTCTAAATCTTCAAGCATTTGCCCGCTTCATGAAGTGGCTGATGGAGAAGGAGGCGTAATGAGAGGACGTGATCCTTTCCCCAGGACTCATTTAACTCAGTGCAGACAAAACTGGGTTGATTCTCGGAGGTTGCCAGCACATTTATAGATGAATGTCAAGGATTGACTATTACTTTTGAGTTAACATGGGCATAATTTAGGTAGTTCTTTCTGCCTGTTACAACCCAGAAGAAAAGGTCAGCATTATGGCAGCTGGTCTAGCGTATGCAGATGAAGTAGCTGCCTGTGGCCAAATCAGCTGGTAGGAGCAGCTACAGTGCTCAACCAAAATCCTGATTGGAATTATCAGATTGGATCACAGATATTTAAAAGTGCAGTCATGTGATAACTCGTTTAATGGAAGAAAAGTTACATGGATAGACACGTTAACTATGAAAAGATTGGGAAAGATAATACAAGATAAAGATGAAAATCCTGCTTTTTTTCTTGGGATTGCTGACAGAAGCCCTTAGAGTGTATACATTGATCCCAGCTCTCATGAAGGACAAATTTCACTGGGCACCTATTTTATAAACCAATCTTCCCTGGATATTTAAAGAAAACTTCAAAAACAGACTATGTGTATTCAACCTGTATTAATCACTTCTGGGGTTTTCAACAGCAGGGATAAGGTAGAATAGACCATAAAGTGTCAAAGGACATGACAACATGCAGGAGAAGAAGCCCATAATTTGCTGTTGATCTATGTAGTAGCCCACACATCCTCAGAGTCACTAAGACAGCAAATACAATCAGAAAGGGGAGAATTGGAGACCTAATACATGATACAGTGCAGAGACTCTGGGCATTGGCACAAGAGCTGCCCCACAGCAGGACACCTTATCCTGGGCTGTGCAGCCCCCTGTGTAAAGTGGGAAATCACTAGAGATGAGATGACCTTCACCTCTGAAGGGAAGGGACGTCATATGCTCCCATTATGACTGCCCTGAAAGATTAAACACCCAAGCTCTCTCAGAGTCCCCTTTGATCAACTGGACAATCAGAAACTATATGAGAGTTCATAAAAAAAGATTTATTAAAATGTTTACAGGCCAGGGATGTGTCTCAGTGGAAGGGTATATGCATGGATAAGGCCCCAATTTTAAGCCCCAGCACCACCTAAAATAATAATTATAATGAAAGTAAAATAGAAGCAATATAAACAGAGAAAAACTAATGCATAGAAATCAATATATTAGTAGCCTTTGTAAGGGATATTGAGTAGGATGGAGAGTGCGGGAACCGGCTGTTTTAATGCTCTTTTTAAAATCCTGGGAGGCACATATACAGGTGTGTTCACATTGTAAATATGCACCACACTGCCTACTTAGATATCGGTATTTTTTTAATGCATGTTATATTTCAATAAAAAGATAAAATAAAAGACCTTTCTGAGTACTGAAATTTGGTTTGATGAACTCTCAACATTTGGCCTTCCAGCTCCTGATGCAGGGATTCATGTTATGTCCTCTACTGTAGAATAGACTCTCCAGCTTAATTTTCAATGCCTAATCAACGGTTTATTCATCCACTGTACTCACATTGTTTAGTTACCTGGGAACTTCATGACCAAATTAAATGTCTATTTATTTATGTATTTATTTATTTATGTATTTATTTATTTATTATCTATGTATTTATTTACTTTGTAGCATTGGGGATTGAACCCAGGACCTGGCACATGCCAGGAAAGAGTTCTAATGCTGAGCTACTTGTCCAGCCAATTTTATTTCATTTTTGGCACTTGTGAACTTGTGATCCTTGTGCCTCAGCCTCCCTAGTAGCTGTGATTACAGGAGTATGCCACTGTGCCCAGCTCAAATGAATTATTTCCTAATTGGTCTCTAGTTGGCTGTACAAAGCAAATTCTATGAACCAAGGCAGCCCTGCACCAGCATCTGGGCTCTGACCACCCTGCCACCTCCTCTCTCTTTCTCTCTCTCTCTCCTCCTCCTCCTCCTCCCTCTTTCTCGCTCTGTCTCTCACACACACACATACACACACACGTGCACGTACACACACGTACAGCTGTCCTTCTCGGTGTTAATCATACATCCACCTTCTGTTCACTTTCCCTATTTGAAAAAACATAAAAAGGAGTTATGGTTTCTCCCTTTTTACTCTGTGACACTGTTAAACTCAAACAATGCCTCAGGAAACTGATACTTAATGTTTAAGAATAAATCATGTTCCGAGGCAGCCCGCCAAAGTGAGAAACAGGATATAGATAAAGTCAGAAACTATAGCTGCTAATTTCAGCTACTGTCCCTTCCACTTACCCACACTTTAAACATCCCTTGTTTTGCCTTGCTTGTTTCCCATACCTACAGGAAATATATTTTGTCACCTATAAGCAAGTATTGTATTCAGCCACGCATGTTTGACTTTCCAAACACAGAGCAACCAGGCTATTCACAATTCAAATGTTGTACTTTTCTTCTTTTGGTTCCTCTGTGGTCATTGTAGATCATCATTTCTCAAAGTTCTTGTGTTACTCTTAATACCCATGTCACCCAAAACTTTACTATCAGTCAGTTTGAGTATCATTTATAAGGAAATCAATTTAGCTGGTTGCTTTGTTTTGTTAGCTTTATTGTCATCATTGAGTTTGTGTTGAGTACTAAAAGATGGCATGGGGTTGGCTCTAATGAAATAGTATTGACTACTTAACACATGTACCATAATTTTCATATTTAACAACTGTTGTCTTCTATTGTATCTGAGAGTCTGTATAAGTATTTCAGTCCTACTGTACATTGCTTCAAATTTGTAGTCATTTTGATTTCTAATTTCTGTTAGAACATAGGCAATCTTGTGTCCTCTCAATCAAGGGTTATGTTTTATTCTTTGAAAATTGAATTGACTTTATTTGGAAACATGACAGATAAGTTAGATCCATCAACCTGGGTTACCCATTGTTCCACAGTGAGATGATGGAATGAATTGAGTCTTTAGTGTGATTTATACATTAGTTTTTACTTGCCTGTAAAAGTGGTTTGTAAATGTCTTGTCCAAGACACGTGTGGTAGTTCTGGGCAGGGCATGATTAGAGCACAGCTATTTGCAATCCACCAGGATTGTGTCTGTTTGAGCTCTAGGCTAGATTATGATGCAAACACCAGGCCCAGTGCCTCCAGGTTGCATGTTCAGCCTACTTTCCTCACCAGTGAACTCAGCTCCACAAAGGGAATTCCAACAGTGTTCAGAGAAGTAGCAGTCTAGTAGTTTAAGGGGAAAACCTTGGAGCTCCTGAGTTTAGGGGACAACTCTTGTTCAGGTTTGTGAATACTGGAATGTTAGTGTAGGACTAGGCAAACCTTTTTTGGTGAAGGGCCATATGCAGATATTTTAGCCTTTGCAGGCCATGTGTAGTCTTTGTCTCGGGTAGTCAACCCTGCCATTCTAGAGTGAAAGCAGCTGTAGTTCATACATAAACAAACAAACCTGGCTGTGTTTTGGTAAACCTTTATTCATGGATAGTGAAGCATGAATTTCATAAAAACTTTATATTGCAAGAAATATTATTCTTGACGTTTTTCTGCAACCCTTGGCCATGTAAAAAAAAAAAAACATCTTTACCTTGTGTGTAGAATAAAAATAGCTGCCTGGCCCTATTTTGCCTAGAGGACATAATTCACTGACCCTTGTGGCATAAGTTTCTAAATATTCTGTGTTTTCTTACTTTATAGGTTTTGAATATAGAGATGTGAAAATGTTTTATGGTTTCTGGTTGATAACTCCTGTATCTATTGTCTTATAGCTAAACTTTGAATTAGTTATTCACTGTTCACACTCAGCCTCCCACTATAGTTTGTATCTAGGAGATCTTGTAATGAAGAATGATATATAAAAGAAGATTTAGTGTTCATTTAATGTGACATGGGTTTCCTGATCAATTTGGAAGACTTTTTCATTAATCTCTTGGAGAGCCACTTTTTCCATTGGAATATTAAACATTTTACTACAGATCCATTATTTTTGTGTGTGTTTGTGAATGCTAGGATCATCCCTTAGAACACATCTTAAGAAATGTTGGCTAAACACCTTTGAGCAAACAGAATAATATTTTTGGTACACTTCTTCTTGTACGCTTCTGCTAAAAATAAAGGCCAGATGCACAGAGCTCACATGTGAGGTCATTTGCTCCATTCTGTAATGTTTAGTTTGCCTAGTGTTTTCTTTATCTTCATGTGATACAGAATAATACAATTCAGCTTGTCAAAGGTGCATGATATGGGATTCATTGTTTTGTCAAATGTTTGAAAACCAACTGGACATTGTAGAACTTTTAAACCTGTAGTAAACATCCTAATGATAAGACAGTATTAGTATAAGGTACCAAGTCTGAATGCAAAAGAAACAAAGAATGAAGAAAATCTATTTTGAAAGACTGACTATTCTTAAAACTTCTGCTGTGTGAAGTATTGACTCTTGTATAAATCTGTGTGCTACATGTTGATAGAGCCATTAGCATCTATTTTTGATGCTTGCTCTGTGGAAATGTTGTAGTTTTGGATAAAAATTCTGTTAAGGGTGCTTTAATTAGCAAATGCTTATGGGTTTGATTATGATATAATTTACCTGAGAAATTCTACTTACAATTATTCATGGAATAAATATAAACATATAGAAAATGGTAATCTAAACAAAAGATATATAAATACATATATATAAAATGAGGGTAGTGAAAATATGCAAGGGGATTTTTAAGGCCACTTCATAAGTGAAACATCTAAATGATATTCTTTTCTGACAAGGCTCTTCACGAACTAGTCTTCACACATCATAATTTCATTTTTCTACTTTGGTTTGCTTTATACCAAAACTGTCCTTGACAAATTACTCCATGTCTTCATACTGTTGTGATATTGCCATTTATTTTTCAACTTTGAAGTTTCCAAGATATATAGTAGGATATATGTTTTTTAAATTACTATTTTCTATATGTTTATATTTATCCCATGAATAATCATAAGTAGAATTTCTCAAGTAAAGTATATCATAATCAAACTCATAAGCCTTTGCTAATTAAAGCACCCTTAAGAGAATTTTTATCCAAAGCCAGTTGTGATATTTGTCCAGTGTCCTTGGGAGCCATCCAGGATGAGGAGGAGAAGAGGGAGAGGATGACAAAGTATTGGCAGCTCAGGGGTCACTGGCTGAAATGATGGGAAGGAATGACAGAGGCGATATGTAATGGAAGCTCTTGGTGCCACCAGAGAAAGCTGGCTGAGTGCCTGGGTGTCAGTGACCATGCACTTTGCCACACAGAAACTCAGAAGATGGGGAAAGGTGGAGAACAGTTCACCCATTTTACACAATAAGTATAAAATTTTCCATTGTTAAAAACAAAGGAAAATTTTACACAATAAGTATAAAATTTCATTGTTAGAAACTGTGTGTGTGTGTGTGTGTGTGTGTGTTTGTCTGTCTGTGTCTAAAATTTTTATTCTTTATTCATTCTGAGCTACATCCCAATCCCTGAAATTTCATTTATTTCTAATGATGAGTCAAGACATCCTGTCTTCACTTGAATTTCTTGAAGTATAAAACGGGCATGTACATTGGCACAAAAGTTGAGAGTTCAGTTCAAGTCAAAACTCTTAGTCACTTGGACTTAATTTTGTTCCCAAAGGATTCCCCAGGTGCCTGCAGTGTGGCGTGGTGGGTCCAGAACCTGAACTGGTCCCTGAACCAGAAGACCCTGGTGGACACTGGGAGGAATCTTAGCTTGTCCCACAGTCGGCTCTGTTTCCAGTCAGTTCCTCAAACAACAGGAAACTTAGTTTTCAATTCAATTTAGATAGCAGTCTAATAAATTGCATTGCTTATATTCTCCAAAGGACTCTGTCCAAGGCATCTAAAGTGTTTATCTCAAAGGAAAGATTTGATTATGTAGCATAAAACATATAATAATAAATAATGTGCAAACATTTATACCTGTAATTAAAACTCTTTCTAATTTTCTTCATGTAGTTCCTGAAAAGGACACTGACACACACACACACACACACACGCACGCACGCACACACACACGCGTGCACACAAACACACACACATCATATGCATCAAAACAATTTAAAAATTAAAATACATAGACATTTGATCCAGCAAATAGAAAATGAAGCAAGAGTATTAATATGGATAAAGCATACATGCTACAACCTATTGATACAGGAATTAGAAAACGAAGCAACACCATTAATATGTATACAGTATATATGCTACAACCCATAGAAAGTTCAAACAGTTATTAATTTGTGTATGTTAAATAGCAAAAAATTGTAGAACACTAAATAACCCAGCAAAACTCAGAATTACAAGATAAAATTGACAAATATAATAATAATGGCAGAATGTAACAAATCTCTTAGAAACTACATGTTTGGAGAATACATGAAGGAATTAACACAAATAACATGCTTGAAAATGCATATATCTATATCCATGTATCACACAAATAATTAAACAGAGAACACACATTCTAAAGCATGCCTGAAACACTTGAAAATATTTATAAAATTAACTATTCAGCAAGGCATGGTGGTGCATGCTTGTAATCCCAGTACTTGGGAGGCTGAGACAGGAGGATCACAGGTTTAAGGCCAGCCTCAGCAAGTAGCGAGGCACTCCGCAACACTCCGCAACTTAGTGAGACCCTGTTTCAAAATAAAGAATAAAAATTGGGGCTGGAGGTATAAATTAGAGATAGAATGCTCCTGGGTTCAATCCCCAGTACTGCCAAAAAAAAAAAAAATTAACTCTTCATTCTCAATCAAAAAGATTGAGAAAAAATTTTAAAAAATTAACTCTTCATTCTCAATTCAAATCATATTATCTAATTATTAGAACTAAATTAGAAATTAACTACTACAAATAATAGTGAAAATCCCATAGTTTGGAAAACCTAAAAGAAACAAAGCCTAAGCAATAAATGGCCTAAGTAATAAACCACAAAGAAAACTATAAAATGGAATAGGTGAATGATAGTAAAAATGCTGACACTAAAAACAACTTCTTACAAAAAAAAATTGTGAGATGCAACTAAAGTAGAACCTGAAAGTTATTAATAGTTTCAATATATATTCTGCCAACAGATGAGTTAACCATTTACTTCAAGAAGATAGGTGAAAATAATGAAAAGAACAGTATAAAAGTTGAAGCAAGACAAATAAAACACAAACAACCTATGAAACAGTTACTGAAGAGGATTTTAAAATATCTGTTCCTTTGACAGCTAGTAAACTAGACAAGCCTCTGGAAGTGTGAGACAGATATGTAGCACTAGAGTGACGCATAATTTATACAGTGGAGCGCTCCACAGCAGCCCTGCTGAGTGAGTCAGGTCCATGTGTGCAACACAGAGAAATGACCAAAACTCACGCTAAGGAAAAAAATAAACTTGCTAATGATAAAATCTTTCGCAACTGTTTACTTATTCATTCCACAATATTGCATATGCTTATGTATACAAAACGCACACATATTGGTATTTTTGGTTATTTATGTAATAAAATTAGCTAAACTATTTTATTCCCTAAAACGTAACATGAAGCGGGGCATGGTGGCACACACTTGTAATCCCAGTAATTGGGAGGCTGAGACAGGAGAATTGCAGGTTCGCTGCCAGCCTCAGCAACTTGGTGAGACCTTGTTTCAAAACAAAAAATAAACTAGGGCTGAGGGTGTGTTCAGAGGTAGAATGCCTCTGGGTTCAAGCCCCAGATCCACACACACAAATGGTTCCATGCAGCCTATGGCAGAAGTTAGCCTTGAATGCCATTCTTCTAGGCTTCGCATTCCTTCCTCACCTTTCCTCCACTCCTTCTCCTCCCTTCCGCAGAGGTGGCCATCATCCTGAGCTCAGTATTGTTGCAATTTTTTCATTACAATTAGTTTTAAAGACATTTTCAGAAAAACTTTCACCAAATAGTGTCTCTTTTTCCACTTTGGGAAATTATACCTTTCCCATGACATTTTTGTTTCCTCGTCTGAGGAATGATTTCTTTTTTTGAAAGGGCTAAGTTGAAGAAATTAATGTTGACATCGAGGTCCGAGGACAAAAAGAAATCAGTTTCCTCCTAATAGCAATAATGCTATTCATGAGTAAAATATAAATAGAAAAGAGGTCGTTATCTGTTATAGTTGGGATCTATGTCCCCCAGAGGCCTGAGTGTTGAAGGCTTGGTCCCAGCTGTGGCACTATGGGGAAGACCTTTAATAAGTGGGGCCTAGAGGATAGAAGTGAGGTCATTGGGATGTGCCCTTGCAGGGATCCTGGGGCCCCGCCCCTTCCTGTCTCTTTTTTGCTTCCTGGCCTCCAGGAGGTGAACAGCCTTCCTCTGCCACCTGTCCCTGCCATGATGTACAGTGCTGCCACGTGCCCAAAGGGATAGGGCCAGGCAACGGTGGACTGCAACCTGAAACTGTGAGCCAACGTGAACCATTGTCCCTTTAATGTTGATCATCTCAGGTATTTGTGACAGTAATGGCTGCTAACACACCATCCACCATGTATCCTTAAGAGTCCTCCCTCATTTGTAAGGACAGAGAGAATTATAGGAAAATGTGGGAGACATTGCTTAGGGTTTCTCAAACAAAAGATGGCTTTTGTACTAATGTGTACTCCATCCCTGGATTCTCACATATTGCTTTGTGGAATAAAAATTTTGCGTGTGTGTGTGTGTGTATTCCACTTTTGTGTGTATGTGGTACTGGGATTGATTGATCTCAGAGGCATTCTACCTCTGAGCTGCACCAAAGCCCTATTTTATTTCTTATTTGGAAACAGGGACTCACTAAGTTGCTGAGACTGACCATGAACATGACATCCTGCTGTCTCAGCCTCCCAAAGTACTGGGATGATAGGTGTGTACCACCCCACCCGGCTTATGTATTCCATTTAATATATCACAGTAATTAATTTCCACCATCAATGAGAATTAGTTTTCTGATATAGGTAGCCTTTGAGAGTGTTTTCTTTCTCAAATAAAGTAATTTTTTGGTCACTGGGGTGAGGGAAGACATGGATGAAGCCTAATGGGAATGAAAGATTCCAAGGAGAGTCTTAAACAGAGGACATGGCGAAAGGTCATGGCTCTCTGGACTCTGGGCATAATCAACGTTCTTTTCCCACCCCTGCTTGTTGGCCTGTAGTGAGAACATGCTTCTGATTATACCTAAGTTCCTGCCAGAGCTTGATTCTCTTTGTTCTCTTTGTCTAAGAGCCTATGGGAAAGTATGGAATGTTCTTGGAATATCTTATATCTGACAGTCAGGGTCAGTGCACGATGTGTTCTTTTTAATCTCAAATATACTTTGTTTAAAGAACTCTGTTAACCCTGCAGGATGTCATGCAAGGCACACAGTAGATTGTATAAAAGGCTGCTCTTTGAAATAAACCTTGTCAGTTGCTCAAGAAGAAGAAGCAATTGTCAGTGTCCTTTTTTCAGGTCTTCCTCTCCCAAGTCCCGGGGACCAAGATCCCCAACACTGGGGATTGAACCCAGGGTCATTCTCCCTTTGAGTTATATCTCCACTCCTATTTTATATTCTATTTGGAAATGGGGTCTCACGAAGTTGCTGAGGGTCTTGCTAAATTACTGTGACAGGTCTCAAATGTGCCATCCTCCTGTCTCACCCTCCCAAATACTAGGATTACAGGTATGTGCCACTGTCCCAGTCTGGGGAATGTTTCATCTTAATTACACCACTAACTGCAGATCAGTAATTAAGCAGAGTCTTACTTGCAACTTGGCTAAAGACGAGTATCACAAAGTCTCATTGCTTTTTTTTCACTCCAGATTTGTGTCTTGGATCTTTTATCAAAATGTAGGAGCAAATGCCTTCCTCAAGAAGATACTGTGCTTGAGTATCTGAGGGAAAACTAGCATTTATGGACCATTTCCACTAGCAAGAAACTCCGAGACTCATGAGCCTCAATTCACACTTCGGTGGAATACTCGCTTTATTTGCCTCCTGTTATTTTCATCTCCTCTTCTCTTCACATATGAGGGGCTTTTACACATCTTCTTCCTGACACAAAAACCCACAGACACCTTGCATCAAGGCACAGTTTGTTCCGTTCATTCTGCACTTGTTGAGATACTTAAAATAATTTTCACACCAACGTACGTTATCCCAAATATACCACATCAATATCCCTGTTTTACATGATGGATGAATATAGTATATCCCAGAACCTGTAAGTAGGTAAATGCTATGAAGTCATATCTAAAACATGTGTCAAGTTAGTCTAACAGAAGTCTTATTGTCACCTCTGAAATTCTGTATGTGCTCTTTTAACTCTTCAATTTTGAAAGTGGTCCATGTAAAATCCTGTATTCATAGAACAGTGCAGTCCC
Source organism: Glis glis (assembly GCA_004027185.1). Taxonomy (NCBI): domain Eukaryota; kingdom Metazoa; phylum Chordata; class Mammalia; order Rodentia; family Gliridae; genus Glis; species Glis glis. The sequence continues at coordinate 11,552 of PVJS01011106.1, read as the reverse complement.
ATCCCCACACTGACTCTGGGCTTTGACCACAGGGACATTAGCAACCCCAGAAAAGCAGGGGCTTAAAAACACTTCCCAGACAGGCATGTGGTGCACGCATGTAATCCCAGTACTTGGGAGGCTGAGAAAGGAAGATTGCAGGTTGGAAGCCAGTCGTGGCAACTTAGGGAGGCCCTCAGCAGCCTAGTAACACCCTGTTTCAAAATAACATAGGATTGGGAGTGTATCTCAAAGGTAGAATGACTCTGGGTCAGTCCCCAACACCACAAAAGAAAAAGAAAAAGAAAAAAACCACTTTCTCTTGTTGCTGGAAATTCTTCCTCTACATACAGAGAAGGCTGGGCTGGCTTGATGGAGACATGGAGCTGGTCAAGAGAAGCCTGGACCAGCAGACACATTGTCAGCCCCAGCCAAGCTGCCAGCTGTCTGCAGGCCCCGAGGTGACCCAGGTGGGACCAAAACAACTGGCCCCTGAACCACGGCGTGAGAATGAGTGGTGAGCAAGTGAAATGGCTGCAGAAGCAGGAAACTATGAGTTTTTTATTACTTTAATAAAGAATATAATAATAGAATAGATAATATAATAATACGATATAATACAAAATTTTAATATACTATGATAGGAAGTGAAAGGTGGAGAGACATTTGCAGGAAAGTTTTCTTAACATGGGTGGTGGGAGGAGGAAGGCGAGCTCAGGTGGGTTATCGGGGAGATAGGGGAGTCAATTAGTGTCAGCAAAAGTGATTGGCTTGGAAGCGTCTCTGGTGATGCTCCTGGTCTAAGTTGCCTCACATTCATTATTCTGCAGAGAATGCAGAAGAATTTCTTCATAGAATCAAGGATTTGATCCAATTTCAGCAAAATCCTGCAAGTATTTTTGGAAAAATAGTTTTCATTGGAACACGACAGAAAATAAGGGAAGAGAAAGTCAGACATGAGTTTAGTGACTCTAACCTCTTGTCTCTTAGCAGGCAGCACTCTTCCAGCCTCTGGGGCCGTGCTGGATGCCACCGGGACCTCAGCCTGCTCAGCCCTTCTGAAGAACACTATTACTCTCAGTGGCTTGGATGCAGCAGGCTCTTCTCAGCTGATTGGAGAACAGAAAGTTGTCTTGGTATAAACATTCTCAGATTCTACACTCATCTCAATTCTTGATGAAGTGTGGTTTCCTAAAGATTTCCTCAGAGCCATGAGGCAACATCACAAAACCAATAAATGGCAAAAATGTGGAGGGACTCATGAAACATGTCCTCAGGTTCTGAAGCTCAGCTCCACTTTAAAACAATTACTGTACCTAGGTATGCAAGGTTCTAGGGTTACCTCAACCAGCCCCAGTCATGTGGTTTTAGTATGGAACACCTTATGACTTTGTATGTCATCCTTGCACGGGGGCCATGCTAATCGTCTCTATATCACACCCCAGTCATTTTTAAAAAGTTTATTTTACATTCATTATCTTACTTCATCCTTATAGCAACCCTGAGATTTAGAGATTATGTTTTCCCTATTTTAGATATTAAGATACTGGTGGTAAACAGTGGCACCAGGGTGATGCTGTGGGAACGTGAACACCAAGTCATCTCTCAGCAATGCTGTTCTTTTTAATGGTTTTGAAGTGTACTGGGGTCACTGCAGTGGGAGGGTGGGGAACAGGCAGCATCCCAGACCCCTCTCTTCGGTCCCAACCCCAGCACCTCCACCTCACGCATGTGAGGTCCCATGTTACTTAATTTGGAAGAGTTCCATAACCCTGGGCCCTAAAGTGACATCTACTGGTGCCCTGATGTCTGTACCAGCAACTGCTTAAACTCAGGACCTCCTCTTGTCCTGGCTCTGAACCCCAGATCTGGGAGCCACCTAGTGAACAGGTATAGTGGAGTCCTGGACACGGATGTGTCCAGAACAGCATTCCCTGCCCCCAGGATCTCCCAGGACCTTACCTGTTTCCTCCTCACCAGAGCCAGCTATGTCACTCAGAGCACCCGAAGCCTCCTGGCTGTTCTCACAGGCCACTGAATGCTCCCCAAATAAAGATGCAACATCTTCTCCGAATATGCTCAGACAGTTTTCAATAAGGAACTGCACAAGAGAAATCTATGACACAAAAGGGAAAAGATCATATTATAAGTAACATTTCACAGTGGAGTCTCGGAGCTAACAAAAGTTGAAATTCAGAATTCTGGGAAAAATTCAGAGTTGGTATAAAAATATATGAACCAGTGTCCTCTAAGAAACACTTAGTATGCTTTTAGGAGTATTTAGAACACGGGTCTTAAAATACAACTCGTGTACTACAGTTATAATTTGTGACCTAGTTTAATTGCTAACATTTTTATATGAATGACTCCATATTTAAAAGTAGGATAATTTTCAAGTTACCTACATAGGAAGTTCTGTTATTCAAATTTATGAAGTATACAATAGACAAAAACTTGTGAAATTCACTTCTCTGGCTTAAACTTGGAGAGCAGAGATTCTCCGTGGTCTTTGTGAGGGGCGGGGCGGGGAGGGGCAGAAGCATGTGCTATTTAGCTATGGCCTTTCTGTGCTCAACCACCTGGCCTCAGCTGCTCTCTGGGTACACGTGGGGAAGACCGTGGCCTTGTTAGGCATGAGGGAGCTGTGTTATGATGTTCTGTAATTTTTTAATATTTTCTCATTCCATTAACAAAGAGAAGATGTGCCCTAGTTCAAATGTGAAAGTCTCCCAAAGGCCCATGTGTGGAAGGTTTGGTCCCCAGCGTGGCGCTGTTGGAAGGTGAATTTTAAGAGGCGGGCCTAGCGGGAGGTATTTCGCTTATTGGGGCATGCCTGTGCAGAGGATTTCTCTCCTTCCTTGCTCTGAGGTCTTGTTGTCAGGCACTCCCACCATAATGTGCTCACAGGTCAAAAAGCAGCCAGCAGGCTAATCAATCACAGGCTGCACACCAAATAAACCTTTTCTTGTTAAGAGTTAGTTATCTCAGATATTTTGCTATAGTGATGGGAAGCTGACTAACAGAAAATAGAAGTTATGCATTTCTCTAAATGAGCCTCAGCTGTCATAGAGAAGGTGGTGTGGATGGAGCCCTTGGTGTTCCTGAAGTCAGGCAGTAGTGACCAGAGCAGCCGGGTACATCACCGAAGCCACAGATCCGGTGAGGAGGCTGTGGCTTGGAGGTGTTGCCAGCATACACACCCCTCAGCCCTAAGACTGTGAGTGGGGCCAAGGTTGGCTGGACTCCGAGGTCCACATACTTTCCTAGCATGTCACACTGCCTTCTTTGAGGTTTGGTCGATCTAGCGCTCTGTCTTTAGAGTGGGAAAGGAGAAGTGAGTCTCTCAGTTCACCTTCCCACACCCCTGAGCACGAGGTTCATGACTGTCATGACTGTCATGACTGCAACTCCAGAACAGTGTGATTCCAGTGTAAACTTTAAAAACGGGTCTGCCAGTGGCATCCTGAATATCAGGTTTCAAGTGGGACTCTGCTCCCCAGGGCATAAAAACAAAAGATCACCTTACCATTTTTGCCCCTTGGTTTTCTAGTTCTGAGCTGTTGGCAGTAGGTAGCCAAAGGATGCTCGGGGCAATGCACACTGATAAGTTGTAAGCCGTCATGTGATTGGATGATGACTGCTGCTCAATGTTGTACAACACTCCCAAAAGGCACCTGAGGAGCAGGGCGTTGGCCTTCGGTAGCTGTTCTAGAAGACTAAACAGAAAAATGCACTTTACAGAAAGCATTTTACTAGGAAGCTGCAAATCCAGAGAAAGAACAGAGTGTGTTTTGGTATACCATTTGTACAATCCAATGAAAATACAACAGGAACGAAGAATAAATCTTAACAATCTCTTCCCCAGTCACTACAATGCGTTTCAACTTGGGTAAAATTTATTAATAACTAACTGAATATAAATACATTTAACACTCCTGTAACATTCCAGGATGTGCTCAACTAAAAGCTGATGAAGTTTGAAAATTAAATTTAAAGGTCTCCCTTCATTTTTAGGGTAGAGATTCCAGAACGCCATCTAGGTAAGAGCACAGAGTTTACCTGGTACCTAAGACACTCAGCCCAGGCATGAACGTGTACAAAAACGTTTGACAGAACTCAGTTCCTGATGCGGGGTAAGGTTGTCTGCTTAGTTAAGCATCTGACAAGGTCGGGCCGTCTGATCCCTGTCATCTATAATGGATTCATCCCCTGTCATCATCTTATGCTCAGAATGTATGCTGGGGTAAAGGAGTCCATGTCCATGCCATCAGGGGAGGCACCACTCTTTCCACGCCAGTCTCAGTGTGTGTGTGGCCAGTGAAGTCTTTGTGCACCAGCCAGTATTTTAGTGAATACAACTAAGATACAAGCTAGAGCTTCTCTAAGACTGTGCTAGATGCGTTCTGAGTCCTGCCAAGGGAGCTGGTGCTGCACTTACCTCTGGGCCGCAGCTACTTTTTCCTCCTTGCTCCCTCCATCAATGACACCTAGCCATTTGTCATAGAGATGGGACGAGAGTACACTTCCTTGAACATTTCGAAGAAAATCCTTATACAGACAAAAATAATATTGGTCTTGTGAGAACAATGTAAATATATTGGAGAAATTACAGAGAAAACATTTAATTGGGAGTTTCAGTTTAGTCCCTCATTTCCTTCACAGGTACCCAAAATTTGACCCACGCTGACCTGGTTTACTCAGAAGAAGATTTTTGGATTCATTTCAACTAAAACTAGAATCAGAAAAAGCAGACGTGGACTTTGGTGGGAATGAAGGTGCTGTCTCCCCTCAACTGAATCTCCCTCTATAGGGACGTTCAAGCCAACCAGTATAGACTGAGGAGGCAAGGTGATAAAACAGCCTGAGTTCTCCTCTTGATTTTCAAAAAGGACTTCAGCATATACACATTGCTTGTTTCTTTGGAAACCATGCTCCTAATGCCCATTAAGAAAGATTCTGAAAGCTGGGCATGGTGGCGCTCACTTACAATCCCAGTACTTGGTAGGATGAGACAGGAGAATCCGGGTTCACAGCCAGCCTCAGCTACTTAGTGAGGCCCTCCGCCACTTAGGGAGACCCTGTTTCAAAATAAAGAATAAAAAAATAGGGATAGGGGTGTAGCCCGGAGGTAGAATGCCCCTGGGTTCAATCCCCAGTACCGCAAAAGAAAAAAGAAAGGTTCTGAAACAAATGAACTTCACACATCCCCACACGCTCATGCCTGGGTCTTTAGCAAGGGCTGGACCTTCTCTCTTGAGCTCTGTGTGCTCCTCGGGAGAAAACTTATCAAAGCTTCATTTGTCATTTCTGTTAACTGCATAAAAACTCTTTGAACTTGTAGGCAATAGGTTGTTGGCCATCTACGCAAGTCTCCACCTTGTTTACCTGGTCTCATCAAATAGCCCCAAACTCCTCTCATAGCAACTAGCTGAGGAAACACCTCCAGGCAGCTGCTGTGATTAGAATCCAGTAGCTGTTCACTCACAATCCTCCTGAGTGAGCTGCTGCTTGTTCCAGGCCTCATGTGGGGCATGGGCTTGAGTTAATGGACTCAGCTTTGTAACCCGCTACATTATGACACACAGCACTGCCGTGGGGTCACTGTTTCTCACAGGTGGTCCCCTTGTGTGCAGGGATAAAGTGCCCCAGCTGTGCCTGGCTCGGGGGGGGGGGTATCTGGGGATTGAAAACACCTTTGCTTGATGGGTTAAACCTACATGCATTCAGAGTGGGTTCTCCCCCTTGGCCCCCTGAACCCCAGTCCATTGTAGGACTGGGTGGTGACTCCAGAATATGACCCAGAAAAAATTGCCCAGGGCGTTCTCTGCTTGGCCACTGCTCACGGGGCTCAGTGGCAGATCCAACGTGGCCCTGGCTGCACAGTCGTCTCTGGGAGAGCCAGCTCCGGTTATCTGACAGGGTATTGTTGTGCCAAGATTGGAGACTTTGAAAATGGGTAATTCTAAAACATTCTGGAGAGTTCATCCAGTTTTGTGGGTGTACCTTACAGAGTGCACCACCTGTCCTGTTAAGTGCATAACCAGGATGTGACTCTGTGGTCCCAGCACAGCTGTGGTCGACTGGAAGCCATCACCCACCTGTGGCTGGCAGTTCATTGTGCAGCTGAACGCTTATGGGAATGAAGCAAGACCCAGGATAACAGCTCCTAAGGCGATTTCAAGAACCCGTTGGTCCTCATCACATTACCACGTTTCTGTTCAGAGCTGTTACCACCACCACAGGTTGATTCAATTCTTTTTCTGTCAGGTTGATTCCTCTTGTGGAAATGTACCCATATGCTTGCTGTTTAGCAGTGTCATTTCAAAACTTATCTATTTTTTGTATAAATCCATTGAATTTTCAGAATTCCAAATGAATTGTGGCTTCTGGGCTCACGTGACATGTGGGATTTGGAGAAGAGGCTCAGGGTGGGAGCTGGTCACTGTGTAGCTGAACTGTGGGTGCCGAGCGAGCAGGCCAGTGCTGGCGAGGTGGTGACGGGATGGGGGCACCAAAGGCAGTGGCCCTGCAGCACTGCCAGGTAAGGTCTGGGAGGCAGGAACAGGAATGTGATGGACAGGTGGGTTTTCAGTGTCCCTGAGCATCCTGTAATCCATTCTGAGGCAGGTGTTTGCTCATGATGGGAAACTTCTATAACTAGTTTCAAAATTAAACAATGATTTCTTATGGACATTTTGCCTTCATTAGGAAGGCTTGGGGAAGTCAAATGCAGGATGCTTGTTTTTGTGACATTGTGGAGTGTCAGTGTGCACCTTGAAATTTATGACTGTTTATTGTTAGCAATAAAATAATAAAAACTTGTTCCATTAGTATTATTATTGACAGTCTTATTATTTTATGGAATGAGCAGTGAAGATGGAGGAGTGGTGTGGTCACAAAGCAAGCATATCTAATACATAAGGCTTTCAATAGTTCAGGTAGCAACCGTGCATAGTGATGCATGCCTGCAATCCCAGTACTTGGGAGACTAAAGCAGGAGAATGGCAGTTTCAAGGCCAGCTTCAGCAACTTAGCAAAACTCTTGGCGACTAGAGAGATCTTGTTTCAAAATAAAAATTAAAAAGTGGTGTAGCTCGCAGATAGAATGCCCCTGGGTTCAATCCCCAGTACCAAATGAAATAAAACAAACCAGGTAGCATCCTTGAGTATTGACGGTGCGACACACGTGCCTTTCAGTTTTTGGATTCTCAGTCACCTGCCCTTTGCTGTTCTTGAGTCCTCACGATGGAGGAAACACCAGGCCGCCTTGGGTGGCACCAATTGTGGATGATACAAGGTCCTTCCTACCTTTAATACAGCGGCCACCACGAGGACACACTCTCTGTCCATGTCCACTCTCTCTCCGGAGTCCAGCCTCTCCTTCAGGGCTATGTGGGACCTCACGCTGCCTGGCTTTCTGAAGATGCCCTCTGTCAGCGGCCCTTTCTGGTTGACCAGGGAGAGCATGTCCTACAGGAAAGGACAGAGGGGACATGTTGTTATACGTTCACGAGCTGAACAACAGCCTGCCTCCTCACAGTGGGAGCCAGGCTGGGCCAGGTTACAGAGCAGAGCCCAAGGAGGAGGCAGGTTTTCAATTTACTTGGTGCCTCTAAATATATTTTCTTCCTATCCATCATTGTATGTTTCTACCCTGAGACATTTTAAATAGTGTTTGCATAGATTTTCCTTGCTAGAGAACTGAGATGTTGAATTCCAGTTCCTCTGCTTCAAGGCCTCTGTGGAGCCGCCCTCTCCTGCCTGAATGTTCTTTCTCCTGGGTCCCCAGCATGGATGCCCTTCCCCAGGTGGAAATCTTCCCGCCATAGTCATTTCCAGTTTGCCATTCCCCTTCAAGTGACTGCAAAGCTGGTGTCTCCTTCCTGGTTTCCTACACTCTTTAAAGCTGGAGTTCAAGGAAGACACTGGAGGAGGAGGGGGCAGACTCCAGGACCCATGCCGGGGCCCTTCCTCATCTGGGCCCTGTGGAGCAGGGCTTTTGGGCTTTGCTGGAGCCGCCGAACAGGCAGCAGCTGAGCTTGCTACTGCTCTGCAGCAACTCCAGTCCTTGAAGTGACAAAAAACAAGCTGCTGGCCCCAAACCATTGCTAGCCTAATGACTGCTCCGTTTCGGGGGAGGATTGGATGAGAGCACGTGGACTCCAGTTTTCTCTCCTCAGGAGGCTATCAGTGATGGGAATGGGACCTACCAGAATGGGGGCGGGGAGGTTGCCATTCTTAGAAATGTCTGTGAGAGAAGTTCCAAACAGCTGTCCTGCCTTGGGGGCCTCTGGGGCTGGGCAGGGGTGGTCCTGGGAGGCACTGGAGCCTCGCCAACACGCCCAGCATGAGAAGGGCTTGGCTGTCTTCTCTTCTGAATCTGAGGAAGAAGCAAGAGCATGCGTGGTAGATTAACTGACAAACCTGTCTCTACCCTTATAGCACGCTCCTGGCCATGTCTGGAGGAGAGAGTGACTCATCTACAGCGCACACTTTCCCACACTCTGAAACTGGCTGATTGCCTCACAGTGTTGATAGGGTCTTCATCCCTCAAACCTGCACTGGAACTAAGTCTAGAGGCCCACTGGGACTCAGGCTCAGTTCTCCAGTGGTGACATGTCCCAGACCAAGCCATCTGTCCTGTCACAGACCATCGTGAGACCCCCACATCCAGTTGCACAAGTCCCCTGATGTTGAGTGCCTTCAGCGGGTGAGGTGTCTTAGAACATAGTGAGAGTTAACAATGTTTGGTACTAAAGTCAAGCAGAGTCTTACAACCATTCACTTTCATGATAAGCCCCCTCCTGCCCTTGGATTTCCTGTTTGGCTTGCTGAATCTCCACCATGGTCAACTCTCTCTGATTAGCAAACTCTGCTCTCAGGACACAGCCTGCCCAACCCACCTTCCCGCCAGCCTCTGCCCCTCACTCTGAAGGGCTGGAACCCACAGGAGGCTCCACTTTCTCCTGCTGCAGCCTCAGCTGTGTGGTGAGATCCCAGGGGGCCTCCTTCCTTGTGACTCCCTGCCAGGCTGCCCAGAAATGATGTTAACTACCTACCAGCCTCTGCTAAAGACATGCTGAAGAAAAGGGGCTTTAATCAAAGAAAAGGTGGTCCTCATGAAAGCTGGGATCCAAGTTCCTACTGCTCAGCTCTGCATGTTTTCCTAATATCTAATGTTTCCTCAAATAACTTACACCAAACACTTTAAAAGTCAACAAAGAAGTCCAGTTGTAGAGGATGAGTGGCAATCCTTATCACGTGGCTCTTGTGAGGTGATGAATGTGTCCCTACATATACACATGGGGACTGCCTCTGTGTGCTGGATTGGAGGCTTGGTGTTGTCTATTAGTGGGATGAGTTGCTCAAAATCCTCTGAGCTTCAGTTTGATTTACTTAACATGCACAATGCTCCCTATACTGCGTGGTACCGACCTACTTCTCAGCATAACACTTGGCTCACAGCATCTTGATAAAAATAATCCTGTCCCCACTTGAGTGGCCTGAGGCTGCCTAGAGGGAAGTCCTGGCTTGGCATGGCAGCCTCCAGAGGTGTGTGGGCAGGAGGGATGCACTCAGTCCCACCACTTTAAAAAGGAGAGAAGAGAGCACACACATTCTTAAGTCCAGAAGGAAATGCTGTATGTCTGCTCATGCAGACGGCTGTTTAATGCACATATAAAGATATCAATTGAATTGTTGTGTGTAATCTGGTTTCTCTACTCTTAACGTAATTTTATTATTTCTAAACTTACTCAAATACATTTTATTATTTAGCTTTAAGAAGAACAGTCTTAAGGAAAACGCTCCATCCCTGACACAAAGCTATCTATGCAGTTAGTCTATGATCAAAGACAAAAGGCAAAGCAGACATCTAGTCCTGTACTTTCTCAAGAATATATTGAGATCTGGTTGTGCCTTTTGCAATGTACATTGTTTGATATGGGAGTTCATGTTGCCTCTGTGACCAATGAAAGCATACACTGTTACCATGAAAACCTCGGGGTAACTAGATAAGCTAACTTTGTTAAACAGCCCTGGAAAGATTTGGGTTAGTGCTTTCCTCATGCTCAAATTAGGGCTTTTATATTAAAAATACATTTTGATATATATTATATTAAAATACATTTTATAGAATAACTATCATCATAATAGAAATACATTCAGAAGAAACTCTATTCTTGACAAAATACTTCCCAAATTAATAACACATTTTCATCAGAGAAAGCAGCGTCACTGGGAGAATTCTGGAATGGTGGGGAGATGGCAAGGAGGAAGACTGATTAACCCCGGCAATAAACAGTCTGGTTCTAGTGTAGCCCTGGCTGTAAGGCAGGTGTGGAGAGGGAGCTTGCTGTGTGGGTAGAGGCAAGAGTCAGGCCAGACCCTGAGGCTGCTTCTCCAAGCCCAGAATAAATCCCACCAGCATCACCACTCTGTTCTCAAGACCTGCCAGTCCAGGTGTGTCCAAGTCACACTGCCAATAGACCTCATCCTGCTCTGGCCCCAGAGTCTGGGTGTCCCCTGGGATGGGGAAGACATGGGTGCCCAGGACTTCAGCAGCCACGTGCTAATGAAAGTACAGATGTGTACACACATGAGGATGTGTAGGAAGAGCTCCAGGGACACAGAGAAGAGAGCAATTATCCATCTGGAGGAGGGGGAAAGTCTTCCTAGGCACGCGCTCTGCCCGGGGAGGTCTGTCTCAGCTAATGGTGGGAGAGCGTTAGGTTCCATCCTGAGCCACCCTCTACCCGAGGGAGAGCAGCTGTGTCTTGAGCTTGTTCTCAGGGATGGAGATGTGAGCTGGGAGAAGGCACTTGTGGGCAGGGCAGGGACTCACTGCTCTGCTGCTGGCCTCTGGCTGGGTGCCTGGGCTTCAGGATGAACCGGCCCTGCATGGCTGAAGATGGATGCTCCAGGCAGGGCTCCGGGACTGTGGAAGGAGATGCAGACTTCCCAGGACCACAAGGCAGGAATGCGGCGGCTCCAAGGTGGCTCATCGTAATTGCATACGGATGTTCATGCCCTAAGTGGAGAAAAACCTAAATGTAGACTCGGGCTGACCACCCTCACCACTGTGAGCTGTGTGCCACACGGGTGCCTGCCGTTGTTCTCTGAAGGCCCCTGAACGCAGAAGGCTTTCCTCCTGAGCAAGCGACGTGAGCACTCGCTGGGAGACCCTATGGATAGCAGGTGCCCACGCCCCAGAGTTTTAAAAAGTGAAGAGAAAGAAATGCGCTCTGCTGCCTTGAGGTGAAGAGAGCCCTCACCACCACACAGTGGGGACTTCTGCTGTTCAGTCTGAGGCTACCTGAGGCCTCCTAGTGTCAGCCTCACCTCCATGTTTCCATCTTAGGGGAATGCCTTGACCCTGTAGCCTTATGTGTTGTCACAGAGATGTCTAAGCACAGAAGGAAGCATGTGAGTGACATTGGTGGGGAATGTTCTTTAAGTAGCTGGACTATGCATGTGAAAGACCCCTACCATCAGTGTTACTCACACAGATGCCAGTTGGTTAGAGAGACGTTGTGTCCCTCTCTGCCAGCTCTGCACCCAGGGCCCCAGAGAGC
>PVJS01011105.1:0-46474 GCA_004027185.1 Glis glis | reverse complement strand
ACCAATCCCCACCCCCAGCCCACCCTCAGGCTCCTCCTCCACCAATCCCCACCCCCAGCCCAGATGCTGATCTCATTCTCTTTTTGATCACCTCTCACTTTCACAGAAGCCATCACCCTAAACACCCACCTTACATTCTCCATCCTCCAGCTCCCTTTACCCTGCTCTGTTTTCTCCTCTCTCCAAAACCCTCCCCATGGGCTAAAAATCAAAACTATAAAGGAGTAATTTAGCCAGATAGGCTGTGACATTGTGGGGAAGCCGGCTCTGGAAGCTCACGCTCAGATGCACTTTAATGTCTGTCTGGGGAGGGCAGCATGCCCCTGTGTGAGGCGCTGCCTAGGGGACACGGTGAGGACCCAGACACAGGATGAACAATCAGAAATGGACACAAAGGAAAGCGCCAGCAATCGTGGGATTCCAGGGGCACGCGGAAGCGAAGAAGCCTAAGTGATAGAAGAGCTGATGTGTAGGTCGACCTTGAGAAGGGCCAGAGCCATCCAAAGACGGGGAAGGCACCCTGGAGAATGTAAGCCCCCTTTAGCTGTGGGGCTTGAGTGCAGGCAGGATCTCCACAGAGACGCTGAAGAGAAGTCAAGCCCCAGGGTGGGGCTGGCAGAGACCCTCTGCTGCTGAAGCTCTGAGGCTTCCAAGACCTCTAGGAATTGTGGGGCCTGGGGTGGGGGCTGATCTCTGTTGTCAGGGTTTATACAGACAACAAACAGCAGAATGTGCACATTTTTCTATTCTTCTGTTTATCCTTCTGTCACCCAGATAAGGGGTGGACCGTTTACTGTGTACTAAAAGCACGCTGAAGGGTAGGTGGACAGGAGTGCTGTGCAGCCAGCCATCCACTAAAGGATATGCCTGTGAGACAGCAAGTGAGCTGAGCTCTGGATAAACGTGTGGAGTGTTTGCCTAGGCCACAAAGTGATGCACACCCATGGATAACTGAAACAGGAATCATGACCGACAGGGCTGATCAAGCGCAGAACAGAACAGAAAGGAGAGGAGCTGAGGGTGCTTCTGGGCCCAACGGAGGCCTCTAAGACCTCTGCATGTTCTAGGCAGTTTTAAATTCTATTAAAATTTAACTCATGTGGCTGGAAGTTTGAAAATGCAGGCTGTCCCGTACCTCCCTCTGGCCCCCTCTCATTACCCTCTTCGTTCCCACATTTTCTCTCTCCAGCTCCCTCCCTGGGGCCAGAGAACATGGCCATCTGCCTACATTGGCCTGTCTACCCCCAAGCAAGGGTTCCTGCAGTGCAAACCAGGCCAAGAGGAAGAGGCCAGCCCCAAACATCCCTGCCAGAGCCTGTGCCTGGTTAGAATCCATCTCTGAGGCCAGTACACAGCTCTATGATTGATTTTATATGTGCTGTGTTTACATACATCAGTAAATATGGTTCCCATTTCTCTCTGCAACAGCAGCTATAAATTATATGTTGGAAGTGTTTGGCTCCTTTCTTCCCATCAAAGGTCTGCCAGGAATTACCGAAGCCCCCAAAGGAGGCAGTCAGGGACTGCAGGGGCATGACTTCATTCACTCATATCCTTAGGTTAATTAACACATTCAGGAAGTGTCTATGGAGCACCAACTATGTGGCAGGTACAGGTAGAGATGTTTCAGTAAACAAAAAGACAACACAAACGTAAAAGATGCACTGTGGGGACAGCCATCCACCTTACCTCAGTTCCCAGACTCTGAGCTGTCAGCTACCTAGGGCTGGGCACTGCAGAAGGGACATGAGGAGGCATGAGAGCTACTGCACAACATTTTAATAACTATGTTAAGTATTATAGTGGGTTTTTTTAATGCTTACTATGGGCCAGTCACTGTTTTAAGTACCATACAAATATTAACTCACTGATAGTTGTAAAAATGTTATCAATGGATTCTATCATGATTCCATGTGGCAGATGAGGCAACAGAGGCACGAGGTCCTCTCTCTAGGAAATGGAATGAGAGTCAAACTGAGATGGTCTAGCTCCAAGACAACACACAACTCCTTAGTCTAGAATTGGGCCAGTTACTGCAGAAAGATGGGCGGTACACAAGATTGCTTCCAAAAGCGAATTGATTCTGAAGCCTGGCCTTTGGTCAAAACAGAACAGCTACAAAGTGTCCAGGGGTGGTCCACAGGCTGCCGGTCACACATGCAGCTCTGGAAGGTGACCTGCAGGCAGGCCAGGGAGGCTGTGTTTTCATCCCCATGAAGGCCTTGCTAATGCTGGGATCACGTTTCTCAGGTGCTCAGCCTGAGTAAACGTGCTCTTTAGTAGGCCATGGCTTCCATCTGCTTCCACGTGTCAGTCCAAGCACTTACCACCTGAACATTTTAACACTGTCCCTCAACCCAAATCCTGTGGATTTTGTAATCATTTAATTGAAAGGAAAGCTTACATAAGATGTACCACTGCCAGCGATAGCCCAGAAAATACGAACGCGCAGAGAAAGAGGGCAAATGTGACCCCAGACGTAGGAATGGAGTCTCGGGGGGCTGAGCATTAACGACCGGAGACCCACGTCGCTGGCCTTTGGTATGTTAATCCAGGCCATTCTCCGTCTTTGAGATTTCAGTTATTTCTAACAAATAAATGCAAACTGTCAAAATTTCATCTCTCTGACTCTCTCTGGCTCAAATATGCACAAAAGCACTCCCAATAACGTACCATTTTTTATATTTTGTTTGCTTTTGCTTTGTAACACTGAGGTAGCTAATACTTACCTAAGGCTTATTATAGCCTTATAATAATATAGCCTTATAATATAATATAGCCTTATAATAATGGTGCTAAGCACATTCTACACTGTACCTCTTCCCCCCTCCCCGCTCATAACTCTTTCAAACAGGTTTTATCCTTTTTCTACTTCTCACACAAGGAGAAGGCAAGAGACTTCCAAGGTCCAAAGACGTCAAGACCACTTGCTCCTGGTCCCATGACTAACAGGCAGGTGGCAGAGTCACCACTCAAACCCGGGCCTTGCTGGCCCCAGCACAGTGCTCAACCCACTGGGCTCCATCTCTTCCCTGTATCTGAAAGGTTGCACATGACTTCCGACCAAGAAAGGATGAGATGCAAAGGCAGAGGCTTTGCTCACTGACCGGCAGGGTGCCAGCTCTTTCCAGTGCCTCTAAATAGAGGCCTTGGGCTCCTGATTAGCCCCTGGTTGGGGGTGAGCATGCTCAGAAGGTCGCAGTGTGAGAGAAAGCGGTCCTGTGATCTGTTCAGATGCACCCAGGAGGAAGATGCTTCACAAGAACCGGGAAAAGAGACAAAGAAAAGAAAGAAGGTTTGCTAATGACCTCCCTGTCTCCACCAAAGGAAGTGGTTTCCCAAGCTAAGGCTAGAAAACTTGGCTTTATAATAGGAATCTGAAGGAGCCCTGGGGCGAAAGGGAACGCAGAAGGACGCTAGCACCTTTGCACAACGGGACACGTTTTAATATGCTTTCTTCCGATTTTTCAATCACGGGTTATAGAAACAGAAGTCATTTTATGTTATTAAGTGCCTTACCTTTTAGGGCCCTGTTGGCTGAACATAAAAGAGCTAAAAAATATGGAAACATTTCCATACGCCAGCCCCCGTTATGACCTTCAGAATGACCTAGCTAACATTTGAGAGGCAAACGCTTTCACGCAGTATGTGAGACCCAAGCTTGAGTCTTCATCCTTCTGAGGGAGCATGAGACCGGTACCCCATATCCTCATGAAGAGGCGGAGGCTGTGTGCCGTGTGGACAGGAGGAAGCCCAGAGCGTAGCCACTGTCTCTACTGCAGGACCGCCTGCCACTAGCGAGCAAAGGTGGAGGGAGAGGATGAGAGTGTTATAAATAGGGAAACTGAGTCCCAGGCCTGACACGTGCCCTGCTTCCTTCAAGGAGCACTCTGATAGCATGCTTGGATCTGAACACATCATGCATCTCAAATGTAATTAAGAAGTTTCGACTGGTTCGAGAATGTCACGTACGCACTGCTTTGCAGACACCTCTTTTGCCCGACAGGCTGGTGCCGACTTTAATTTGGAAGAAATCCATTTTCATACAAAGGTAACCAAGAGTGACAGGAAATAGGAAGCCTACATCATTTATCTTCTGTGAACTAAAAAAAATTCAGTTAATTGCTTTTCTAGGAAGCTGTTTTGTGGAATCACCGTGTTTCTACTCTTACTCATGGCAGAAAGGGCGATTCTTTAAAATTCCTGTCAGGAAGACGCTATGATTAATCAATACATCTTAAACTATTTCATGATGTATTTTAACAAATAAAATCCTGATCAACCCAAAATTGTTACACTGTTCTTATGGGTGAATTATCAACCACTTGCCAAACTCCTACATACAGTCTATTAATGACGGCACTTACACTTAGAGCTCTTCCCTGATCACCTACGCTGGGGGCAGCAGGGTTTCCTTCATCCCCTGGTTTTTCAAAGGTGCTCTGCTCCCAGCCATCGGGGCCCTCTACGATACTGGATTCAAATCAGTGCTATTTATCACATTAGCAGCTTCCAGAAATTAAAATGTGCAGGCTTTGGTCAGATCATCCACGCAGCCCATGAGGCCCGTATTTCACATCAAAGGTTCTGCGTATTAGGCTTTTACATGGTCCTCTCCTAATTCTGCCTTGCCCCTATTCCCTGATACATAAATATGTATTTTTAAATTCTACCAAGTTTGGGGCAAATATGAATTACTTGTTCATTTTAATAATAACTTCTTATCCCATGAGCCCAAGACAGACAGACCTTGAAGCTGAACACGTTTAGACTTCAGGACTTCTAAGGCCCCAGGAAGGGCCCTTGTCGCATGTTAACATGTTCATATTTTGTAAAAAACTGCATTTGCAAGGTACTTCTTTATTCTTTTCTTTTTTTTTTTCCTAAAGAGGATCTTCAAGACTGTATAAATTTTAAGCACTTTTTTTGTGTGTGTGTGGTCCTGGGGATGGAACCCAGGGGCATTCTACCTCCGAGTTACACCCCCAGCCCTATTTTTTATTCTTTATTTTGAAACAGGGCCTCACTAAGTTGCGGAGGGCCTCACTAAGTAGCTGAGGCTGGCCGTGAACCTGTGATCCTCTTGTCTCAGCCTCCCAAGTACTGGGATTACAAGCGCGTGCCACCATGCCCAGCTCTGTATAAATTTTAGGTCCCACAAAATCTATATCTGCCCCTGTAGGTTAACAGTCCCAAGGTCTAGATCTGGACTTATTTGTTAAGGAGGAAGTGTGTGTGTGTGTGTGTGTGTGTGTGTGTGTGTGTGTGTGTACATGCATGCACATCTAAGAGAGAGAAACCAGCCATTTCTATTGGAAATAAAATTTACCATGCCCTGTCCTAGAATGTTCTAGAATGCATGCTTTGGCCATTTGTCAAGTCCCTTGTCTCCCACCTAAGAGTAGACACCTTTCCAAGTGGCTCTCTGGGGGAGGCTCACTTAATGAGGGGTGGCCTAAGCAAAGGAGACTCAGCTATAACAACAAAAATATGTTTTTCATTAAAGACAAACCTGAGCTGGGAGGAACCCGCCAAGTGGCAGGTGTATCAGTTAAGGAATTCTCTGGAGGCCTTTAACCACCACATCAAATTGCACTGGATTTTTCTATACTAATTACCTATTATTGAGGACTAAAGAATTATAACAAATAATTTGCCATGGCAGTAGATTGAGTGCAGATATTATAAGGGAAAGAATGAAGAGCTTATGAAATGGAAAATCAGGGCAAAGACATTTGAAAATTCTTCATTTTAAGAAATAACAATTTTTTTTCCCACTACAAGGATGATGAAGGTGAGGGAATTTTCCTAGGGCTAGAAGGCCAATTTTAAATTTAGTTTGGACTGTAAGTGAGAGAAATTGCAAATTAGAAGCTAAATGCTGGAGTCTAATTTATTCAATTCATGTAGATATATATCCTGAAGGCAGAAATCACATCTTGGACTTTTTAAAAAATTTCTCACATCACACTGCACCTAGTCTTCGATCTGAGTTCTCATGAGGAACTCACCTACACATGCAGTTATTTTTGCACACCTCCCCCTGGTCTTTATGTCATTTTTGCCTAGTGCTTCCTTTCGGCCTTGAAATTCTTCACACTTTGTTAAGTCTTGTTCTACAGCTAACTCCTGGACAAAGTAGAGACTAGGAACACCAGTTCCCCCAGGGCGTTTTCTCTGTAAATTTCTCTAGGAAACACCTTGCCCACCTCACTGGAAATGAATGTCAGGACCACTGAGGGGACATGATCATGCTGATGGCAGATACATTACGACACATATAGGCATGACATTTCTGAAACGTTTGCCACATTAAATTAGTTTACACTTTCCAAAAAGTAAAATCATATACTCCTTCAAAAGTAAACTCAGGTTGATAACATTCTTCGGCTTCAATGTAATGATTGTGGACATTCTAGGAATGGCCTCAAGATATTGAATGGTGGACCTGCACGGGGGTATCTGTTGGTGTTCTTTTGGAATGCTGCCAAAAAGCAAAACAAAACAAAACCAAAAAAAAACCCCAAATCCTTAGAGTTTGGAGGGTAGGAAATGTGGCTTGCTGATTCTACTTTTCTGTTAACTGTGAAAGCCCTTTTCTTATTGTCATTGTGGACTGAACAGAGACGCATTTCAAGATTCAAGTTACAGTATTTTCCTAATGTGCAAGATATTTCACTAAAATAAGGATTGCATTGCCCCTCCAAGAAAAGATACAATTGCGTTCTACAAACACCTCTTGTCACTTCTTTTCTCTCCATGCACAACCCGCCCCTCTGACATTGAGCACAGAGTGTGTGGAGGACTGGCAGCTGGTTAGTTCAAGGTCGTGGCCTGTAGGGAAAGGAGATGTTTTCTGTATAAAGCTCTGGTTTCTCTCTGTATGCCTCTCTGTCTCAGGCAGGTCCCTCTTTGTGTGGTGGCCAAACACTAGTACACCGTGTCATTCCTAACCTGAGGTCCTCAAGGGGCATCATTAAAAATGCACAAGTTATGAATGACATAATTTGACTGTCCTTGTACCTGTTCAAAGATACTCAGTTTTTAACTCACTGGGTTCCAAAATGAATCAACAAATCATTACCTAATAAATTTGAAGTTGTTTGGTAGATAAAAAATCACTTTCACAAGGAGTCAGTGAAATTATAAAGGGACTCCTGGTGGTTTAAGTTAGTCACCGCAGCTCAGGACAGCTGAGCTTTGTTCTCCAGTAGAGGTCGTTTGATGACGGTGACGTCAATCAAAGTGCCCGAAGAGTTCAGTTCACAAGGTGGTATCTCTCTGTGCTTCCTACAAACTTTTAAAAACATAAGTGCTTACAGAAATCACATTTGGCTTCCACTTATTCCTGATGAACGCTCTCTAGAATTCATCATAAATGTATAATCAAAAGGTGGCCGTGTACATGTCACTGAAGGTCCTCCTTGAGCCTGCGTGAACGGCTCCTAGAGGAGGAGCGGTGTCTCCCCCAAGGGCACTTTGCTCACCGCCCTAGCGGCCACATGGGTCTCCGAGAGGGTAGCTCAGACATGATCAACCTCAGCCTTGCAGGAACACAACAAGAAATGTCAAATCACTTGTTTCACCGGGTTATTAAATCAAATTAAGACATGAAGAATATTTTGGTCATATTGTTACTCCATCTTTAAAGAAGAATATGTCAAAAAGAAAAAAAAAACCTTAACAGTTCCTAAGTACAATGTTCCAGAACTCAGACTTTATTTTAGCTACACTCCCATATTGTAGCAAAACAACAAGCATGTGCAGGGTCATATTTCTTCCTCATGTGCTCGTGACAATGACATCAATCTGGAATACAGTACGAGATGTGCTTCTTTCAAACAAACCTTTATGTTGCTTCCAGGTTACTGTTCAAGTGGCCAGCCACCACCTCTCCTGCTACCTCTGCCATCAGGCCATTTTCCTATTTAGAATTCTGATAGTCAATACATCTACTCCACACATTTTGTAATGCAATGAACAAATGCTTTAGCATAAAATCAAAACACAAACCAGAATGTGAACTATAATACTTCCCTCTGCTCTTATATCCATGTAGCCTATGGTCACTGCTATGTGACAAGGAGGGTTTACGCAAGAATTCTGATTAACATGAACGAATCTGAATCTTACATAGTATGATAGGGATGGGATATCTGATATGTTTGAATATTCACCATATTCAATATTGAATCATTTAAGCAACTACTTTACAATTATTATGAGGCTTACTTTTTGTCATAAAACTTTCCAAGACTAGAAGCTTGGAAATATTTTACATAAAAATTTCTACCTCCTTATATTTTAAAAATTATCACCTTTGAAGTGCTTTTATTTCTGGTATATAATATCTCACTCAACACAACCTGTTCACAAAAATCAACTTTTCTTTCCTTTCCTTCTTCCTGTACTGGAGTATTCTACCTCTGAGCTACACCCCCAGCTCTTTTTAATTTGGAACAGGGTCTCGCTCGGTTGCTGAAGCTGGCCTCGAACCTGTGATCCTCCTGTCTCAGCCTCCCAAGTACTTGGATTAAAGGTGTCTGCCACTACTCCAGGAATCCACAAAAATCTCTTCAACTATACTGAAAGAGGCATCCCTTCCTTGACTACTATGTACACAAAGACACCCACATACACACAAGCACACTGCATTTGTTGGTACTTAAAAATACCAATTATAATAAATTTCATATTTTAAGAAATCATTACTTATATCTGCCTACCCCTCTAGGGACTACCACAAATCCTACCACAGAAAGTCAGCCACATCACTAAAAACAAAACAAAAAAGACACGCAGAAACTGAGTTCAATGATCCAGCAGTCCCAAGACATCTTAGTTGCACGTAAGCGGTATTAAGACTCACCTCTGCTTGCTTGGGTGCACTGAACTTGGACATCTTGGTCTTGGCTCTGGCCGACTCTGACTTGCTGGCTGGGGCCCCCCTGTACGTCGTGCAGTGCACGCCGGTTTCTGCAGACAACTTCAGCTTGGGAGACTCATCAGGAGACTGATCTTGGCCATCCATTGGCCGCACATACGCAGTCGGTTTCTGCTGGACCAGGCTGGGTTTTGAAGCCAGGGATGGAGGGAAGTTCTGAACGCAGTGTCCGCCACTGCTGGGCTTGGCTGCCATGGAAGGTGGCCTTTCTTGGGTCTGCAGCCCCACCTCTATATTGCACACTTGTTTAGCCCGTGATGGCTGTCTGCCGACACCTCCTCCAAGCAAGGTCCTGAGAGAGCCCTGTTGTGCTGAGTGGGAGGAAGAAGAAGACGAGGATGAGGATGAGCTCCACACACCATGCTTAGGCTTTTTATGCTGGTTCTCTGGGTTAGCAGAATTGTGCAAAGCCAGTGCCCTGTGCTCCCGCTCACCTGCCCGCTGCTGGCCCTCCGAGGGCGGGTGCCCCGCCTTCTGCCAGCCCATGGCACCTCTCTTACTCTGCTGCGGAGGAACACCTGCTGGTGTGGAGGACCCAGTGCTACAGACAGACGAGGGCTGGGTCTGGGCTCTTGAATCTGCAACCGAATGTTCATCGACCTTGTTCACAGGAGTCTGAGGGGCCCCTGGCTTGGGGATACCCACGAGATGACTTTGATTGGATCTATCGGTTAAAAAGTCCTTCATTTCATCATAATTGCCTAAGGTGTTCTGGATCCGGTTGGAGAGCTCATCCCCCTTGTTAGTCTGGAGAAAAAGAAAGACACATCCATGCTACCGTTAGAGACAACAGAAGCACAGGGAATAATGTGCAGGTGTCCTTGTGGGTCACAGAGCCAGGGCTGCCACACTCAGGAGAGCTGAGAGAGGAGATCAAAGTCCTGCGGGCCTCTGAGGACGCCTGCCTGGGCTCCGCACCACTTCAGTGCTGGAACCCTAACGAAGGCCCTTAGGAGCCATAAAAAGGGATTTCTCCTTGATATCTTGTTGCAGCTGAAGTGGATTACCTGGAAACCTGAAAATTTACTATTGCAACTCACAAGATGATTTAGATTAGGTCTTTCCAGGATTGGAATATTTACTTATTTATTTATTTATTTATTTATTTATTTGATTCCATGGGAAGCTTTTCTTGAAATTAGGCTCAGATTTGGTCTGCTTCCAATTTCTAAATAGATGATTATTCTTGTCAGAAATCCTGAGTGACAGGCAAGAGAAATTGGGGTGAATCTTAAAAAGGAAGATGGGGCTAAAAGTGTAAAAATCTACCGGCTTGAACTACCCATAGCTCCATGCAGCCTGAGATATCAGGGATATCTGACAAGATGTCTCATTTCGAAAGAGAGGTAATATATCTGCCCTTCAGTAAAAATGAGAAATAATTTTACCGCTTCTCATTAGCCCTGACAGGTACACTGACCCTTGTGTGATCCATACATCTCAAACATGCAACCTAACCTCTTGTGAATTGTGTCTGTTTCTTAAGAGCTTAGAAAACATAACAAACGGCTCTGACTTTGAAATACTGATATAGAGATGGAGTCTGTGTCATTGACAAAAACCACAGCATGCGGACCTCAATATTAAACAAAAGTCACATTCCACTGAAGGAGCAACCAGCAAAGACATGTGCACTAGACCCAAAATTTGAAAGGGAAGACACCACGCTTGGAAGCTGAGCTGCCTTCCCTGGCGGGACAGGCAGAAAGCTAACTGGAGTTTGGCTGATGGTCTCTTTCAGTCAAGACCACCATCCAGGGAGGGAGGGTCATGAGTGTGGGGACCCTCTACCTTGTAGGGCTCGCTGAAGAGGGAGTAGCTGGAACTCAACGGGCCACTGTCCTGTTGGGTCTCCTGGTTTCTTCTTTCTCGCTCTTTCCTCCGTAATGCGTTCCTATCTGGTTCATAGACACTGTATCAGGAGACACAAAAGAGAACAGTCCAGAAAAATTAAAGGGTCAAACCCAATGGAACAGTCACCCAAGGGCAGGCATCTGGTTCGCGGACAAATGGCGATGGCGACAGGAACACAGGTCAGATTAAAGCCAGTCTAATCGGGCCCTGTGAATTCAGGGTTCGATAATTACATTTTACGGAAGGAACATTCCCAGGACAAGTTCCAACCAGAACTAGACTTCTCTGTCTGCTGTGCGAAAGAGGAACTATCTAAGCATTCAACAAGAGAAGACTGAGAGTAATCTTAAGGCAGACGGTAATTACAGCCATGCGTAAACAGAAATTATGAGCATATTTCCTCTTATGACACAGCCTTTGAGTGTTATATGGGAACACTCCTGTTTGGGTTTGCTTGGTTTTTTTTTTTTCATGGCTGTATTTCTGTAGTGATTCTTTCATTAACTAGCTCCCTAAAGAGCTGTTAAGACTCCATGCTGCAGAGGGTTTCACAGTTATGAGCTTTCTTCTGATCTCTGTTAATCAGTCAAGTCGTCAAACGACTACTGAATCAATTCTTCCCTCTGATGTATTTCACACTATCACTCCTCCTAACTATGAAAAATGTGCCAGGAGGAAGGGGTACAGGCAGCAAAGGGAGAGAACGGGACTGAATTATGTCGTGTCATCTAGGAACTCGGCCTTTTGGTTAAAGAAAATATCTATTCTCCCAAAAGCAATTATGAAGTGGCCGGACACCAGACAACTGGAAGAACTAACAGAAATAAAGTGCTCCTTCCCCCTAATATGGAGAAAATAAAGGGATTAATTGTGATAAGGAGGTGGCTTGTTTGCCGACAGAAGGAAATACACTTGTTTCTTGTTTTATTTTTTATTTTTTTGGTTTTCTTAGGTACTGGGGATTGAACCCAGGGGCATTCTACCTTCAAGCTACACCCTGACCCTTTTTTTTTTTTAATTTTGAAACAGGGTCTTGCTAAACTGCTGAGGGTCTTGCTAAGTTGCTGAACTGGCCTCAAACTTGTGATCCTCCTGTCTCAGCCTCCCAAGTACTGGGATTACAGGCATGAGCCACTGTGCCCAGCTTTTTGTTTGTTTGTTTATTTGCTTGTTTGTTCTTTTTTGGGGGGAGAGGGGCTCACTAGAATAAAAAAATGTGGCCTCAGTATACACAATAGAAATAATACCCCCAACCAGAAAAAAACTAACACATCTCTCAAAATCAGCACTGTTCTCATTTCCTAGCCCCAACGTTGGACGTAAAGGAGTTTGCTGTCATTTGACTTGGAACTCCCACTTGGGCCAGTGGGAGACTGCTGAGCTGCGAGCCAAGACACCTACTACTGATTGTGGTTTTCCTAACCAGAGTCGTGACAACAGGAAAGCCACTCTACTCCTCCAGCCCCCGGTGTCTGTATGATAAAGCAGCGACGTCCTACAGCACTGCTCTAAGTCTAAACCGGAAGGTAATTTACAAGAGAGCTTTGGAACAGTTTTAGGTGCCAAGAAATCCAACGTATTGCTATTAAAATAAGGTTAATAACGGAAGGATCAGTGGGTTGAAAGGCACTTATGAAAATAGAAAGGATAACAGCTACGTAACTGTCTTTGGTAAAAGAGAGAGTATTTGTGTCATCCCACTGTACGGGACACAACAGCACGACTGTAAAATAAGCATTGCTCATCCGAGCTCTGCGCATGTGGCCAGAATATGTTTCAGATCCGCCGTCTGCAGAGTGAGGCTTCATGTGCTTCTGGCAAGGCTGCTACAGCCCCGGAGGCACTGAATTTAAATTTAAAATGAGGGAATGTTAAAATATCCAGAACATGGAGACTATTAGCATTTTAATTCATCCTGACTGCATTACCCACAGTTATTAGGTTTAAAAGTCCAACCAGTGTCCTTCATAATCGGGAAGCTGCAGCCTCTGGTGTCTTCCACCAGCTGAGAGGCTCACAGGTCTGACGTCATGGTCACTCAGAACTCCCTGGGGTAGTATGGCGACAGTGACCAGCACAGAAGAGGCACCAGGTGGAAATGGTGAACTCTGATTTACAGAGCCAGGCTTGTGTCCAGAGAGGAGGGTAGGCCTGGCCTGGCCTGCTGGTGAACATTTGTCTTACGAAACCCAGCCTTCATGAACATCCCATGGATTTCGAACAGAGACTCATGCTATGGATGGGCATGAATGGGCTTTAGCAAACAAAAGAATTCTATTTTATTATGAACTCCTTTCAGACCAATACCAGCATTTTCATTAAAAAAAAAAAAAAGCTGGCATTGCATGCACCAAAACCCCCTTCCCTCCAGATCAAACGACCCTCGATGATGCCTGCAGTACACGACTTCACACAGGACTTCCACAGACATGCTTGCCGCCCCCAGCCAGGTCAAGCCAAGCCCACACGCAAGACAGGTGGTATGCACAAAGTGGTCTTATGTAAGATGGAGCAGGCAGGTGGTCATCTAGGATGATTGCTGGGCTTCTGAGAAGGCCCCCATGCCCAAAATAATACCTCCTGCATCTGCTGGCTGATGACTGAAATTCCACAACTAGAGAATCATTCCTCTGGCTTAAGATGTCTTCACCCCTGGAAGAGAAAACACTTTAAACCTGACCGGCCTCCACTCCGTATCTTGGTGTGCATGCGCTTGCCAGTGCTTTTCCCCAAAACCAAAGGACACCAGGGTCCCTGGCAGGTCCACCCAGGAGGTGTGACGGAAAGGCAGGGACGGGGGACGTGCAGCAATGCACACAGACTGAGTCAACGCCGCTGATCCTGCGATGTGGCGCAGACGGAAGACAGGCGGGGGTGATTGCCAGTCAGTTCAGCGGCTGCCAGACTCTACCCATTTCCAGGGTCTGGGAGTGGAGATCATGCCATCATTGACGAGGGAGGTAGAGGTGGGAGGAAGCTGCTCCTCCTTAGCAAGCCACCTCACTCCCCAGCCCCTGTAAGTCTGAAGATACCAAACAGCCACCTCAAGATACTGCTCACCGCTTTAGATAAAATACTCCAGTGAGGTTCTGCCTGCGCAACACTGAGACGGACTGCCTACCCCCAGGACAACTTATAAGCAATCTACTGCTAGAAATGTACACGTCGCCCTGTCCTGGCACTGCCACGAAGCTCGTGCCAGGCCTCCACACCATCACAGGACGCCAGGTGACCGCAACGACAACCACCCCCACTTCTTCAAAGGACCGTGAAGGGAACACAGAAAGAAAGGACACACTACTCATGCCTTCTCTTGGGTGTCTCCCCCTTCCTCCGCAGGCAGCTCTGTAGCCTCCACTGAGCACCAGGCCCTTCCCAAAGGTAACCCGCCCACTCCTTCTCCTTGATAGACCCACGACGCCCACATCAGCTCAGGCCTGGGGAGCTAAAATATTACCTGCTAAAAGCAAATGCCATTGAAAGAAAAAGCCAGGGCTTCCCACCCTCCATCGCCCCCTGAGCACCTGTACTTTCACCTGTCCACCAACACAAAGTGTTTGGACTCCTAAGGACAACAGCCGCTCCACGGCGAGTCCAGCATTCCCCTCATTACACGAGAAATGTGTGCGGGCGCTCACCAGCCCACGGAGTGCCTTCCTCTTCACCCCTCACCTTGGAAGCTCATCTGCCCTTCCAGCAACGTGAATGCTGTGCTGTGTGCTTCAGAAGCAAAGAAACCTTTCCCCCAACGACGCTGAAAGTCGGGTCAGCCTCCCTGGGGACAGCTGGCTTACGTTTTCACGAAATCCAGTGCCTGGCAGGCCACGTGCTAAGAGCTACATTTCTTTGTTGCCAGCAGATGGTCAAAATCTCTGTCATCTGTAAAGTTGCTCCTGATTCCCATAAAAATTACAAGAATCACATTCCTCAAATGTATATCACCAAATGTATTTATTTATTTTGCACGGAAGTAGAGCCAGCCAACTGCTACAATATTATTTATTATTTACTGCAGATGCATGACATTCCCAGAAAATGAACCTTTTAAATCAACTCCTCTTAAAAAACTTATTTATTTTTAGCATTTTTTAAAAAAAACAATACCAAATGAAAAATGTAGTAAAAATGTTTTTGATCATTTCCCACTTGTTTATTTTTAACCTATAAATTGAGTTTTCTTGTAGGGTTCAAGCCAAAGCCAATTATCGTGGTTAACTGGGAAAAGATGTATAAACATGAAATTATCATCATTTCCAAAACAAATCCATTTTTAATTATAGGGTAACAACACGAAACCAAATAATAATAATGCCTGTGAACCTGATGGTTTTTCAGGCTCCAATAAGCTCGAAACATTTCATCTCTATGTCTCTCAACCATCTTCACAATGTCTCTTAGAGAAGGACAGAGATGGTGAATATTATCACTAGATTAACTATTTTAAAAAATCAAGGAAGCCTGGCGTGGTGACGCACGCTTGTAATCCTAGTACTTGGGAGACTGAGACCGGAGGATCCGGGTTTGCGGCCAGCCTCAGCTATTTAGTGAGGCCCTCTGCAACTTAGTGAGACCCTGTTTCAAAATAAAGAATAAAAAATAGGGCAGGGTGTGTAACTCAGAGGTAGAACGCCCCTGGGTTCAATCCCCAGTACCACATACAAAAAAAATCAAGGAATATAGGATAGGCGTCTGGTCACCAAAACAATGTCAAAAAGAAGATGTAGTAGGAACAGCAATGTCGTCCAAAGTACTTTCCTCATCTCTACCCAGAGAAAAGGAACTACCCACAAGCCAAGAGCTGGCCACGCCTCCTACACCCTGAGGTCAGCAAGCCCAGTGTTAACAGTGAACATGTACGCCACCGAAGAAAACAGGATGCATGGAACAAAACAGGACACATGGACATGAGGCACACCCCATTCAGAAAGAACAAGCGAAGGAATTATTAATAAAGTGTTAGCGGTCAAAATTATTTACAGGCCCCAAACAACAAAAGAAAACCCAGTTTCTTTCTAACAGCACACACACAGAGCGTACCATGTAACCTAGAGCTGTGGGACAGGAGACAGATGGGTAAGTAGAGAAATCAGATTCTGAAGGAAGCCACGAGGGCTGATGGTATCCCCATGTTCATCACATGCTGCCCATTCTCCCGCCTCCTTCCGTCTCTCCCCAGGCTGCCCTCCTGGAGGGAAGGTGCTGGAGCTAACACAGCCGCCCCTGCAGCTGAGCCCAGTTGACCCGGCACGCCCGCTGGCCAGGAGGGGCTGCCTGCCTCCCACAGCAAAGACTTTAGCTAAGGATACATGAAACCAATTTTACCCCTTACTAGAATCATCAAAGTGTTTTGTTCTGATTTTTTAAAAATTATCCTACTCACTGGTATGTCTCTAGGGTTGGGGGTTTGTATTTGTCCATTTTCTGATGCTATAGAAAAATACCTGAAGCTAACTACTTTTTAAAGAAATGAGGCTTATTTAGCTGACAGTTTCGGAGGCTGTAAGTCCAAGATTGGGTGGTCCCATCTGCATGGCCTCTGGTGAGGGCCCTCTGGCTACATCACAACATAGCGGACGGCATCATGGTGGGAGCGTGTGTGAGAGGGAGAAAGAGCAGCCACCAGGCAAGACAGAGGGCCAGAGAGATTCAGGGGCTGGGCTTGCTCCTTGTATAGCTGTCAGGGAACTAACCAAAGGCCCAAGAATTACCATAATAATCTCTTTCAAAGGCAGCACCCCAGTCACCTAATCACCTTGCCGAGGTCCCTCTTAAAGGCTCCCCCCTCAACACCACCACGCTGGAGGCAGTGCTTCTAACACATGGGACTTTGAGGGACACACTCGAACCACATCCAACCCATGGCAGGGTCCAGGAAACAACTGAATTCGAGGAGATGAGAATAAAGAACTTCCCACCTCTCTTTTGGAGAACATTATCATGTTATCCATGTTTTGAACACACTGCCCTTTTCTTTTTTCTTTTTTTTTTTTTTGCAGTATTGGGGATTGAACTCAGGGGCATTCTACCTCTAAACTACACTCCCAGCCCTATTGTTTGTTTTTTATTTTGAAACAGAGTCTCGCTAAGTTGCGGAGGCCTCACTAAGTAGCTGAGGCTGGCCGCGAACCCGGATCCTCCAGTCTCAGCCTCCCAAGTACTGGGATTACAGGCGTGTGCCACCACGCCCGGCTAACACTGCCCTTTTCAAATAGCAGAAATACAATTCAGTTGAGTCCCAAAGCATTTCCTGAGCGACACTGTGTTAGACACTAGGGAGACCATTAGGGCGGTGACCAACCTGTCCCACTGCTGTGAAGCTAAAGAACAAGGGACACTGAGAAGAAGAATAAGGGACAAGGGAAGGAAGGACAGGGCAGAAGAGGCCCCGTTTGTTGGCAGACAATGCGGACACCATGTTTTTAGGACACCTGCAGAAAGGAACACAGGAAATCCCAATGGCTTTGAGTCTTGAGAAAAGGTCAGGTGGAAGAGAGGGCAGAAAAGAAAAAGGGCTCAAGTGTACAAGATACATGGGTTCCTATGGATTGGCCTTTGAGAGCAGCTGGAGGAGGTGCCCTCTGCCCTCCCTAGACCTTACTTCTTTAACAGCTGCAATTCTGCATCTGAAGCCCCATGTCTTTGGTGCATTCACTGCTAACCAGCCGTTGCTGCTTCCCTCTAACCAGATCCCCGGATCCCTTCCAGAAAGCAGACTGGATTTGGAGTGACTGCATGAAGGGCAGGTGCAGAGGACACAGAGAAACGGGCTCCCCTTCTCTACAGTCTGCATCAAGCCTGGCCCTCAGCAGTCTGGCCACTGAGGAGGAGGCCATCTTTCCAGACACTTTGAGTCATGAAACGACACACTAACACGTCCCCTCAGCATGGACGGGTACCACAAGGGCAAAGGGGAAGAAGAGGCAAGACTGGAGAGGAGAAGGACGTTTCCCAGAAACTCTCCCACTCTCTGGAGCTGCAACGTCAGCCGCTGTGTATAATTAAAGAAATTTAATCAACCCCTCCACAGTTACAACAATTGCTTTAAATTTAATGAGTCAAACTAATTAGCATTTCTTCTTATTTATAAAGCAAATGACAAAAGACCCGTAATACTTTCTTATGCTATAGAAAACCAAGGCTGTTGAGGCAAATTTCCTTCTTAGTCCACGGATGGAGTTGGTGGACCAACAGGTAGAAAGGTAGACGGGGATTGGGCAGGTGGCTACAGCAACTCAGACTGAGAGAAGGTGAGGCTGGAGTTAGAGTTAAGAACAAGGCAGGACTCTCCCGCTGCTGTCCCTCCAGCCCCTGAGTTGCTGTGGTCATGGTGGTGACAAGAGTGGTGATGGTGAGGGTGGCAGTAAAGATCTGCCGAGGGCCAGGCGCAATAGCACACACCCGACATCCTAGCTACTCACAAGACTGAGGCAGGAGGACTGCAAGTTTGAGGCCAACCTGGACAATGTAGCAAAACCCTGTCTCAAAATAAAAAATAAAAATTGGCTGGGGATGTAGTTCAGTAGTAAGGTGACCGTTGGCTGGACCACCAGTACCATACACCCATGAATAAAAACTCTGCTGAGGAATGAGAACCAGTCAGCAGTGAATGTAACAAAGGTGTGTGTGTGTGTGGTCCTGGGGATTGCACCCAGGGACGTTCTACCCCTGAGCTACACCTCCAGCTCTTTTTATTTTTTATTTCGAAACAGGGTCTCTCTAAATTACTGAGGCTGGTCTTGAACCTGTGATCCTCCTGTTTCAGCCTCCTAAGTACTGGGAGTACAGGCATGCACCACCATGCCTGGCTAACAAACTCTTAAATCCTGAAAGATATTACACTGGATTTTTCTTTTTGAGCCAAGCACCTTCAGTCCCTGCCTGTTCACTCTGTTGTCCCAACAGCATCAGGTGATGGCTCGTGGTCAGCTCTTTATGCCTGGCCCCCACTCCATGTGTTATTCCTACTGTGGATCCTTTGAAAAGACCAGTCTAACTTCAACTTGTTTGTCTTGACCACAAAGGTAATCTTAATCGCAGTCATCTCTTGGATATTTCCTCTGAGTAGTTATAGGTCTCCATCTGAGGTCTGCTGACCTGTTCTTTCAGAATAGGAATTGGACTGAGGGTGCTATGTGCCATAATTGCTTCTGTACTGTGTCTTTGGGGAAACTGTGACAGCGAAGGAGTCACAAAGTGACCAACATCCCCAGACAAATTTAGCCCACAAATTCCCCCAAATACATTTTTGGATGTTTTATACTGTGTCATCTTCCCAGGCCCCTATCTGGCTATTAAATGTTGTATTAACAACAGCTATTCTACATGGACTTTACATGAATTATTTCATTTAATAATCTTGAAATCCCCAAGAGACAGTATCCCCACTTAGCAGCAAGGAGCAGGAGGCTCCGAGGTGAACTAACTTGTCCAAGTCCCACAGCCAGCCAGCGACGTCTCCTGGACTCGAAGCCAGGCGGTCTGGCACCAGACAGGGAATTCTCGGGCTCTGCAGCACAGCCTCCCTGGGGAGCAGACCCGACAAGCTTTGACAAATGGGACCCCATCCTCGGTTGGTAAATGCCAGGCAGAGGCGTGCTCATGTTCAGATCATGACTTTTCCTTCATTCTTCTAAGATCTGCTAAACCTCCTTGGGTGATCCACCTTAACTTGAAGAATTCTTCTAAGAACCTGTAAAACTGGGATCCCACTTCAAATGAGACAGTCCTAGAAATTCACTAATATCCAGTCCCCGGAATTGTTCCAAACAGATTCCGAGAACTGTAAGGTAAACTGATTTCCCATTTTATTTATTTATTTATTTATTTTTTTGCGGTACCGGGGATTGAACCCAGGGGCGTTCTACCTCCGCGCTACACCCCTGGCCCTATTTTTCATACTTTATTTTTGAAACCGGGTCTCACGAAGTTGCGGAGGGCCTCACTATGGGGAGAGAGAGAGAAAGACAGAGACAGGGAGAGAGAGAGAGAGAGAGAGAGAGAGAGCTGAGGCTGGCTGCAAACCCGGATCCTCTGGTCTTCGCCTCCCAAAGTACTGGGATTACAAGCGTGCGCCACCACGCCCGGCTCCATTTTATATTTTATCCATTCTTTCTTTCTTTTTTTTCCTTCCAGCACTAGAGACTGAACCCTAGGGATGCTCTGCCACTGAACTACATCCCAAGCCCTTTTTATGTTTTATTTTGAGACAGGGTTTCCCTAAGTTGCCCAGGATGGCCTCAAACTTTCAATCCTCCTGCCTTGACCTCCCAAGGAGCGGGTGTATACCACTGTGCCGGCTTCCTTGTATCCATTCTTAAGGGTGGAATTCTGAACACTGAATTCCTTAGGAATCACAGAATACCATAGAAAGTGCTGTGCATAACGGAACTAGCTTAGAGGAGTGGCTGCCCAGCCTGGCCCTGGACAGTTATCGCGTTTTTACTGATCCTTTACTGGGTCCCAGCTCCATTCCTAACACCGTGGAAAGGAAGACTATTTAGAGACTCCATCGTGAGTCTCTAAACCAGCGGGTTTTAGAGAGAAAGGTCAGCTCTGCATTTCCAAGGGTTAAATGTTTTTCCTGAGGGACCCCAAGTCTTGTGCCATGAGAACAGCTCTAATGTCATTGTTCCATGATAAATAACCACCAGGCTGTGTGACAGGCCGCGCTCAAAGGGGCTCTCCATACAGCCTAAGCACCTGGTAAGAGTTTCTACCAGGACCCTTTTCCTTACAATATAAAAATGCCTTGGGACAAAGCCCTCGCTCCGACTTAGCATCTCCTCCTCGGTAGCAGCAGCATCTCCCCAAAGCAGTAACTAACCCAGTGAGACCCATGAGCAAAGCCCCTACTACGCCGCTTCAAGGACCCAACTACGCTGCGTCAAAGACCCTACCATGCTGCTTCAAAGCCCCTACTACGCTGCTTCAAGGACCTTGCTTCCTGGCATGAGAGCGGACTCAGCACTGGTGCTGCAAACACACGGCATGCTTTCTCCCAGGCTTCTCGTGTGAGAGCCAACGGATTCTTTCTCCTCCACCAAATGCTCAGTTGAATTTCACTTTCTCTTTACGACGTCAGTTTCTCAACTTTGGCTGCTTGGAATTTTAAAAGCCATCTACGGGATGCAGCACATTTTGTAGTGTGCCTATGTTGCCACCAGGACGCCTGTCCCTTCCTTCACTGCTGTGGCCTCTCGGGGGTCACAGGCGGGGCCTTCAGTGCTCTTACCTGACTCCCTGGCTCTTCAGGTAGGTGAGGCTCCTGAGCACAGACCCGGAGATTCTGAGCTCAGCGATTAAAGACTGGCACATCCTTTTCTAAATTTAATCCCTCAACTCCTGTTTTTCCCAGAACCACTAATGAGATCTGCAGAAAGTGGTTGAAATGGGATTTCTGGAAAGGATTTAACAGTCACCCCGGAGCCAGGCATGGTGGCGCACACCTGTAATACCAGTACTTGTGAGGCTGACATAGGAGGACCCAGCCTCAGCAACTTAGTGAGACCCTGTTTCAAAATAAAAAATAAGCCGGGCGTGGTGACGCACGCTTGTAATCCCAGTACTTTGGGAGGCAGAGACCAGAGGATCCGGGTTCGCGGCCAGCCTCAGCGCTCTCTCTCTCTCTCTGTTTCTCTCTCTCCGTCTCTCTCTCTCTCTCTCTCTCTCTACCTAGTGAGGCCCTCCGCAACTTCGTGAGACTCGGTTTCAAAATAAAGTATAAAAAAATAGGGCCGGGGGTGTAGCACGGAGGTAGAACGCCCCTGGGTTCAATCCCCGGTACCGCAAAAAATAAATAAATAAATAAATAAAATAGGGCTGCAGATATAATTCAGAGGTAGAATGCCCCTGGGTTTAGACCCCAGTGCCAAAAAAGAGTCACCTGGACTACTGCTAGCCATTGAACTAAATTAATTCACCTGTGAGATACAGAACCAGCTGCTGCAGGCCAGAATGCAAACAAATAGGGCTGACTTTACCAAAAAGGTCAGACCCCAAACACCTCTGATATCCAGTCAACTTAACAGACCAGCCATTGCAGTCTTCCATGTAGACAACACAGGTACTAGAATAAACCTACTAATTTACCCAAGAGGGGAAGCGACACCGTGTTGGAGATGAGACGGGCCTGTTGTGGAACAGGGCAGTTTATCCGCTTAGCTAGAGGTTTCAGAGGATAGAAGGCAGAAAAGAGAATATCAGTAACAACCGTGGGTACTGCAAGAGCACAGGAGCCTTCCTGGGAGGGCAACCTCTGAGCAGCAGGAGAGGTTGGGGCAAGGACAGGGGCAGGAGCTGGGTTCCCTCTGGTGTCACAGAGCGCCGGAGCCCACGGCAGAAGCTCCCGGCTGCTCCCTGCCCTTCAACCCTCCTCCCAGGCAGACACTCATCTGGCTCTGCAGCCAGCCCCCTGGAGACTCCCATTCTCCAGTTTCTCACTGTCTTGGTCTCTGTTGGCTTTTTAAGGAAAAAACAAAAACAAAAATCTCGCTCAAGGTTCCTCATCTCTGAAAAACGGAAATGGTCAGCCCTGCCTCTCTTGTGTTGCTCCTCTCTGGCCAGCCAGGGTTCCGCGCGGCTGTCTATACTCGCTGCCTTCTCCAGGGCCTGGTCTTCCCGACCCAGGTGATCTCATTCTGCTCTTCCCCGCCAGGCTTCAATTTCCGGGGGCAATCCACAGGTGCTCCCGCTCCCTGCAGGGTGCTCCTGCTCCCTGCGGGGTGCTCCCCTGGCACTCCACTGGAGCTCCTGCTCCCCACAGGGTGCTCTCTGGTGCTCCACAAGTGCTCCTGCTCCCCGCAGGGTGCTCCCCGGGCGCTGAGG
Source organism: Glis glis (assembly GCA_004027185.1). Taxonomy (NCBI): domain Eukaryota; kingdom Metazoa; phylum Chordata; class Mammalia; order Rodentia; family Gliridae; genus Glis; species Glis glis. The sequence continues at coordinate 23,853 of PVJS01011105.1, read as the reverse complement.
CTCTGGGTGCTCCTGGTCTCCCTCTGCCTCCGGGTGACCCCGGGGTTTGGTTTGTACGCAGCTCTTCCTGTGCCACTCAGGGTTCTGGGTCGATCCACCTGTCTCAGCAGGGTCTCCTCCTGAGACAGTCTTCCTGAGTGATGTCACTCCACACCTTCAGGTGCCGTGTGTGTGTGTGTGTGTGTGTGTGTGTGTGTGTGTGTGTATTCTACCACTGAGCTATACCCCCAACCCTATTTTATTTTATTATTTTTTGGCGGTACCAGGGATTGAACCCAGGGGCATTCTACCTCTGAGATATACCCCCAGCCCTATTATTTATTCTTTATTTTGAAACAGGGTCTCGCTAAGTTGCGGAGGGCCTCACTAAGCAGCTGAGGCTGGCCAAGAAACTGCGATCTTCCTGTCTCAGCCTCCCAAGCACTGGGATTACAAGCGTGTGCCACCATGCCCGGCCCCTATTTTATTTTTTACTTTGAAACAGGGTCTCGCTCAGTTGCTGAGGATGACCCTGTGATCCTCCTGGCACAGCCTCCCATGTACTGTGATTACAGATGTGCCTGCCACACCCGGCTCAGGTGCCATCTTTATGTTGCTCCTGAACCAGGCTCCAAGACTTGCCCAAATCTACTTGTCAGCCCCAGACCCAGTGACCCAACCGCCTGCCTGGCCTCCTCACCCTGGCTTCCGCAGACACTCCGTGTCCTGCTCGCCCAGACCCACCTAGCTCATCCCACACCCCAGCCACCACCTCTGTTGTTACCTGTGTTACTGGATGGCATCCTGCCCATCACCTTGGCTTCACCGTCTCCCACGCCACTGTCCCCCATGTTCAATCAATCCCCTGGTCCCATCAACTCTACACCATGAATATTACTCATATTTGTCCAACTTTCTCCTCTCCTGTGGCCCTCCAGCCTGCACTAAAGAGGTCCCCATAGCACTCCCTCAGTGTCCTCCCCGCTTGCCTCGTTCTTCCCGTGACGGTGGTCCTACTGGGAGGTGATGGAACCTTCCAGAGTGGGAGGTCCTTAGGTCACTGGGAGGGAACCTGCCTGTCTTCGTTGCGCTCTCTGCTCGGGTTCAAGATGTGAGCATTTTGTGCCTATCTATACTCCTTCCATGATGTGCTGCCCTCACCAGGGGCCAAACCAATGAGGCTGCCCCTTCATGGGCTAAAGCCTCCAAAATAGTGAGGGAAATAAACCTTTTCTCTTTATAAAGCTGGTTGCCTCAGGAATTGTGTTGTAGTGACACAAAGCTGACAATTACCACGTTAAACCCAGGGTTGTGTTTCTAAAGCATCAGTTTGATCATGTCACTGCCCTGCCCTTAGGACTAAGTAAAAAAATCTGGGAGCAATGGCCCTACAGGACCCATCCCTGCTCATCCCCCATGGCAGCCCTCGATCCCCCAGTCTCCATGCCAAGGCCTCTGACCCCAGGTGTATGCTCTTCTCTGTGTCTTAAACACCTGTGGTCTCTTGATCCTGAAGGTCTCTGTTTAGTGATTCTTCCCTCTCCAGAACATTCCCAGATGCATATCAACATTCCCCAGGGTATGTCTATCAACATGCCCTGCACAAAGCCCTACATGTCCCCCCATAGTCACGCCTCTTATGCTAAGTATCTGAATCCACCATTAAACGATCCATTCCCTGAGACTAGAGGTCTATGTCCACTTTCTATAAAACTATACCCTCAGCTTCTAAAGAGTACCTGGTACAGAATAGGCACTGAAAAACTATTTTAAAAAACTATAAAAATGCATGGTAACCGGGCGTGGTGGTGCATGCTTATAATCCCAGTACTTGGGAGGCTGAGACAGGAGGATCGCAGGTTCACGGCCAGCCTTGGCAACTTAGTGAGGCCCTCAGCAACTTAGTGAGACCCTGTTTCAAAATAAAGAATAAAAAATAGGGCTAGGGGTGTAGCTCAGAGGTAGAATGCCCCTGGGTTACATCCCCAGTACTGCAAAATAATAATAATAATAATGATAATAAAGGGCTGGGGTGTAGCTCAGAGGTAAGATGCCCCTGGGTTCAATCCCTAGTACTGCAAAAAAATAAAAATAAAAATAAAAATGCATGGTAAATGAATGCTTCCCTTTTTCCTTCCTTTTCAAAATTTCACCCATAAGCTTTGAACAAATCACAACCTTTGAACAAATAAAACTCACATCCATTCAGATCCTCAGTCCTAAAATTTCTTTATGGATTTTGAATTTAACATTCATGGGAATTGTAGTAAAAGGAACCTTGAGCGGCTGACTGGTGCTGGGCACTTGTAAAGAGCATTTATGTTGCTATCTTGTTTACCTGTCTACAAACCTTTATGTGGCCCTGGTTTCTGCAAAACACACGTTTAATAAATGACCATATAAGTATGAAAGTGAAATAAGATCCATGTGCAATAAACATCATTATGCTCATTTTACAGATAAAGGCCTTTCATCCATTAAAAATAATATGGGGCTTAGAAAATGTAAACAATTTGCCCAAAGTCACATAAGAACTGTTAGAATCAGGATTCTAAGTTCCATGGAAATTGTGGATATCAACAACAATTTACTTTTGCTGGGCGTTGTGGTGCACATCTGTAATCCCAGTACTTGGGAAGCTGAGACAGGAGGATTGCAGGTTTGTGGCCAGCCTCAGCAACACAGTGAAGCCCTCAGCAACCTAGTGATACCCTGTTTCAAAACAAAACATAAACAGAGCTGAGAGTGTAGCTCGAAGGTAGAATGCCCCTGGGTTCAATCCTCAGTACCAAAAAACAAAACAAACAAAACAATTTACATTTTAAAAGTATTATACCTTTCTTCTCTTCTTAAAATATACTTTTATTGGTGCATTGTAATCTCACATCATAATGTAGTTCAGAGTGATAGGGGCATACATGCATTAGCACTTGGTGAGCTCCCCCCCTTCACCCCGCCTTCCTCCCCTTCCCCATACCTGATACTGAGATTGGCACTGGTAATGTTACTTATGTGCATAATGTCAGTGGAAGTGTTTCCTTCATTAATTCTTCCTCCCCACCACCACCACTGCCCTCCCCCTCCTTGCTCCACTGGGGTTTCTCCTCCATTATCTAAAGCCCCTCTTGTATACCAATTACTTCCTAGCTTCTGCCTTTCAATTAAAAAATAGTTAACACTTATTACACACAAGGTGCCAACTAGACATGAAAAAATGTTCATGACTGGGTGTGGTGGTGCACACCTATAATTCCAGAACTTAGGGGGCTGAGACAGGAGGATCACAGGTTTTAGCAGGATCTTCAGCAACCTAGTGAGACCCAGTTTCAAAATAAAACTGGGGTGTAGCTCAGAGGTAGACTGCCCTAGGTTCAATCCCCAGCACCAGTACCCCCCTCAAAACAAACGTCCATGAGCACAGCCCCGCACAGGCACCATGGAGGACATTCTCCAACATCCCATGGTGAAAACTAGTCGATTAAGCTTGACTTAGAGGAGGACTTTCAGAAGTATAAATTATATACGCTCTGCAGTTCTATAATTCATCCTGTGCTCATGACACTAAAGGTGATTAATTCTAAATATCCACATAGCACAGTGTCAGAAAACCAAGGAGTCTTCCTACAGTTGATATATCACTCACACGTCCCCAATTTCAGTGAGATGTGTAATCTATCATTAAAATATTATATTTGATCTCTAGAGCATTAAGAATATTCTATATTATGGGGCTGCCCATGTATGATGATGATTGTCACAATTCTGTAAGAAATGTTGCAAAAAGGACATGAGGTCTATCTGCCCTGCCATATTTGCTTCATGTTACTGTGTGTATGTGTGTGTGTGTGTGTGTGTGTGTGTGTGTGTGTGTCCATGTTTTACTGAAGATTGAACCCAGGGGCATTCTACCTCCAAGCTGCACCCCAGCCCTATTTTATTTTTACTTTGAAACAGGGTCTCGCTAGGTTTATGAGAGTCTCACTATTTGCTGAGGCTGGCCTCAAACCTGTGATCCTCCTGTTTCAGCCTCCCAGGTACTGGGATTACAGGCGTGCGCCACCACGCCTAGTTTTTCATGTTATTTTCAAATGTCTTTGTCCCATCTTCCCCTCATCCCTTACTCTCTCTCCCACCCTCCCTCATTGTGTCTTTTTGATTCCCATATACACCCATAGATGAAGGAGTAAGTCCAACATCACAGGTAATAAATATGGGCAGCTCTGTGATATTAAGACAAATTTATTAATGTGAAGAAAGGACGACTCTTCCTCAAAATGTTGTGCACAGAACAAAAGATTTAGGTAAACTGAGGCAGGCAGGGTGGGTATTTAGTAGCACATAATACAATGAGAAAAAAGGGAGAGACACCTCCCAGCTCATTTCTCTCCTCGCCTTTGATCTCTGCCACTTCAATCCCAATGAGCCCTCTGCTGAGTTAGCAGGAGGACTCCATTCTGTGGGCTTCCATCTTGATTCCCCAGCATTCTCAGCTGTAGAGTCCACAGCTCTCAGCGTGAGCTGGGAACAACCCCTGGCTCACAGCAGGCACCCAATTACTATTTGGAGAATGAATGAACGAATGAGCCATTGGCATCCTGTTTCACGGAGCCAGTGAGGACAAGCGATACTGTGAGTAGATGTGTCTGGTCTTCCCAGGACAGAAAAGCACATGCTACAATACATGAAAATCTCTCGGGTACTTTCTCAAAGAACAGCCTCAGGAGTTCATAAAGGTAGGTTTTACCAAATGATTTTTATGACTGGCAAGAAGAAACATAGAAGTGCCATATTGTTCTTTTCAAGTAAAAGTCTACATGCATGAACAGAAGATGCTGTAATATCCTAATGGGAAACATGCTATAAGTTGAACATCTCTAATTAGAAAACCCACAATCCAAAATGTTCCAAAATCCGAAAGTTTTTGAGAGTTGCCATGATGCCGCACATGGAAAAGTCCAGAGGTAACCTCATGGGGTGGCTGGCAGCCAAAATACAGGCATACTAAAAATACTGTATAAAGTTCTTCAGACTATGTATACAAAATAAATGAGTTTTGCATTCAGACTTGGCTCCCATTCCCAAAATATTTCATTATTATATTCACAAATATTCCCAAATTCAAAAGGATTTAAAACCTTTCTAGCCCTAAAGACTTTGGATAAGGGATACTCAAACTGTAGAAACTTACTAAACTTGAAGACTGATTGAACAAGAAACAAATGGTTCTGAGTCTACATGGAATTAGAGAAGAAGGAAGACACAGAAAATCTTCCCATTGAACAAGAAGAATACCTCCTACCTCTGGGGACATAATTTCTAAGGATGCTTCACAACCTTTGAAGTGACCAACGTTGGACCAGGAAAGAGGGGACCCAACTGATGTCCAGGCAGAGACAAGCCAGGAGGTGCTCTGCGCCTGAGGCCCTCTGGTCAAACAGAGGCAATAAAACTAATCCATACATTGATCAGGGTTTTAAGAAGCAAATGAGGTAATGAACACAGAAGTGTTTGAAAATATTAAAGTGCTTTGTCAATGTGAAATAGTATTAATATCTGGATGGAAAGTGACTAAAATACCCACATTCAGAAAGAAAACCCACTCCTCATCCATCTCAGATAGGAAGTCTCAGCAGGAAGCCATTAAATACTGACTTTGATGCAGCAGTATCATATTTAGAAATGTATACCATTCATATTTAGGATTTCACTACTGCATTGTTCATAAGTCATATAGCAAAACCAAATTTAAAGCCAATTAAATAACCATTCTTAGGAGACTAGCTAACAAATTATAGTACTTCATACATTGGAAGACTATGTAGTCATTACCTGGAATGGATCTAAATGTAAAGATAGGCAAAAATATCCAAAACATACAAATTAAGTGAAAAAGCATAGATGACAGTTTCTTCTATATAATAATCTGTGTACATTTGTAGACAGATGAAAAACTTTAAATAGTTGTCTCTTAGGTGAATGGCAGAGTGGTAAAAAGTGGGGAGGAATATGGATTCTGCCTTGTTTGAAGGTTTTAGAAGAAAATATTACTTTTTAGTACAAAGTATTCTATTTTTAAAATATCAGCACAATCTAAGCAACAAAATTGAGTAGCACTGGATTATAATCCATGTGTGAAATAAATATTCATGAATCCAGTGAAAATAAACAAAATAAATAAATAGGGAGGGGAAAGCAAACGAATCCCCCATGCAGATTTATGGGGGGACTTATGTTATGTTACACACCCTTAAACATAACGTTGTACTCTTAAACGTTGTACTCTTAAAGAACCACAGCAAGCCGGCAGCAGGGGCTCATGCCTGTAATCCCAACACTTGGGAGACTGAGACAGGAGGATTGCAGGTTCGAGACCAGCCTCAGCAATGGAGTGAGACTCTCGGCAACTTAGCAAGACTCTGTTTCAAAACAAAAAAATTAAAAATAAAAAGGGCTAGGGTATATCTTAGAGGTAGAATGCCTCTGGGTTCAATCCCCAGTACCACAAACAAACAAACAAACAAACAAACAAACAAACTAACAAACTACAGCTACATGCAACAACATAAACTAATCTCACAAATGTAGTATTGAGTGAAAGAAACAACAGAGAGAAGAATACCTACTATACAATTCCATTTGTATGATGTACAAACCAAGCAACTGTAAGTTATAGTCAGGATTCAGAATAACGGTTCCCTCTGGAGAGAAGGGAAAGGCTAATAATGAGAAAGACGCCCAAGAAGATTTCTGGGATTCTGGAATGGTCTCCTAAACTTGATCAATGATCTATGTTCTATCAATGTTCTTTTGTGTGTGTGTGTGGTACGGGGAATGGAACCCAGAGGCATTCTACCTTCGAGCTACATCCCCAGCCCAATTTTTTATTCTTTATTTTGAAACAGGGCCTCACTAAGTAGCTGAGGCTGGCTGCGAACCTGTGATCCTCCTGTCTCAGTCTCCCAAGTACTGGGATTACAAGCATGCGCCACCACGCCCGGCTTCAATGTTCTAATCAACTCAATGAATTAAACTTGACCCCTACACCTTATACTGTACATGAAAGCAATTTCAGTTTTGAGGTGCTGAAATTGATTCTAATGTAATCTAGGAATTAAGTTTATTTTTTTTCTACTTGGTAAATCCAACTGACTCAGCACTAATAGTTGAAAAGATCATTATAGTCTCCCCCTGCTGTGCAGTGCCAATTTGGTAATAAGTCAAGTCTTCATATATGTGCACACGTGCACACACACATACACACACACACACTGTTTGGCTCCTGGACTCTTTCCCATTCCTACACTACACTTAATGCATGTCTCAACACAGTTTTATAGTAAAATCTTGGTACCCAGTAGAGTAAGTTCAACAGCCTTGTTTTTGTAGGACTGGCCTGTCATGCTTGGCCATTATATATGTGCATATGTGTTTTGGATCCATTTGCCAGTTTCCACACACAATTCTATACACAAATGCATTTGGGAACAAGTATACACATCCTTGACTAGGCCATGTCCATATTTCCTCCCTTGCCACAAAAAATAATAATAATAACAATAAAATAAAAACTCTATGACACTAAAACTTGAGGTATGTGGGGGAATTAGAAGAGAGATAGTTATAATAGCTATCGATTAATTTTGAATATCTCAGCCATATGTGGACTTATTCTTAATATCTAAGCTATGTTACATGCATACACATACTTACACACAAAATTGTGGAATACATGAATTGTTAATTCCTTGCAACTCTCTGAAATTAACTCAAACCATTTAAAATCTAAAAAACAATATCTGAACTTTACATGAAACACAGAGTACCTAACTACAAATTCACCTTCTAATTTTGAGAAGAGGAAACAAGATAGTTATTTATAACATTACCTTTGGATGATAATCAATCTGATTTGCAAAATGGTCTATGCTTTGTTAACAACTCAGCATTTCTCCACTGGCTATTTTTTTTAAGCAATAAAAGCCATATAGGCTTATAGTCATCAAGATTAAAAAAAAAGATGCAAATCCTTATATCACACTGGTCCATGAGCTTTTTAAGAACCTCTACAATTGTTTCTGTGTACATAAAACTATTTACTATATAACAAAATAATGAAGAAATAATATAAACCTTTAAAGTCATATGATTCTTCAACATTTATCCAATGCTACACTGCAGTACATAACTCATGCAAGGGAATTCTCACAATACATAATATATAGAGCACAAAATAATTTTGATTTAATCCTTGATAAGAAGTGAAGCAGGAACTTGTTACTTTAGACTGGCAAATCAATATCAAATACTTGTCCTAGGATTGGTAATCACTCCAGTCATCCAAGCAGCTGGAAAAACTGACATATTAGCATTGACAAAGGATTGCTCTATTTGTTTTCCAAGGGTTTCCCTACATGACTCTATACTTAGTTTTATGCCAAGGAAAATCAATTTCTTTATTCAACTTGTCAATCAGGAAACATAGAAATAATGATTTTATGGCAACACATAGAAGTATGCTGAATAATAACGTAAGATGAATAGAAATATAAACTGCCATTTAATATGCACGATGCACATACAACAAAGAATTAATATGCACACACAGCAATATAATTAACATACATATGAATATAGGTTGATATGTAAAAATAAAGTTAACTAATATAGAAATTAAGCCTAACTGACAAAAATTAATTCAATAGACTTAGTACCATTCTTAATTTTCAAGCACACCAATTTCTTTTCATTTCAGAATTAAAAAAAAAAACCTTCGAGGACTAGCTTCTTCCGATACAATGAAAATTCACCAAAGCCTAATTTTCCTTTTTTTGTTTAATCTGAAAAGACTAAGCTTTCTTGATGGACTATAATTCTGGCATACCTATATCAGAATATCAATGAAGAAAATATTTTGAATGACTCTAAACTATACTTTACATACCGGGCGTGATGGTGCATACCTGTAATCCCAGTACTTGCGAGGCTGAAACAGGAGGATCGCAGGTTTGCAGCCAGCCTCAGCAACTTAGCGAGGCCCTCTGCAACCTAGTGAGGCCCTGTTGCAAAATAAAAAAGGACTGGGAGTGTAGCTCAGAGGTAGCATGCCTCTGGGTTCAATCCCCAGCACCTTAGAAGAATAATTTATACTTTACATAACAAAGAATCCAGAAACATACAAGCCTGGTCTTGGATCTAGTGCCTATAAAAAGAGCCCTGAAAAGGTACGCATTGGACACCAAGGTAGAAAGCAACATAATACGAGGATCTAATTATCACTTAAGTTCCCCCATTCCACCAAGGTCACTCAAGTTCACCAGCATGCAGTATTAAATGTCACCCACCCTAATTGCCTCCTGTGAGTTTTCTTCTATTTTAATGGATGAGTACCATCGAGCCCCAAGGCCTGGCTCTAAAAAATGAAGTCTGACCCAGGGAAAGGAGTCAGATTCTTGTCCTACTGTTCATTCTCCTGGGGATCGCCCTGTCCCCAGACTCGGCTGCCTGTCCCCTCAAGGCCACCCACAGGGCAGTAAGCTGCTCTACACCACCTATCATGAGCAACACACCTATCAGGAGCAACACACCTATCAGGAGCAACACACCTATCAGGAGCAACACACCTGGGCCAGCCACCGTCTCTCCACCGTGGCTACCTCACATTCCTCCAGTTAGAATTGTGTCCCTGGAGTCACTCGCACGCACAAATTGGAACGTGCTTTGAGGAAGCTCAGGTCAAGACCCAATCTAACTTCACACCAACGGTGTCAAAACAAGGATGCCGATAAAGCCCAGTTCACTCAAGTGTTAGCACACTACCTGAAGCTTCTCATTATGTTAACAGAATCCTTGCTGAATTCGCCAACTTTTTCCTAACCAGGAATACAGCTGGTGCGCAAGAACTACAGAGTCTCACTGAATAAAACCACTGTGGCAGAGTCTGATGATTCTCCAGCGATCTAAGGATGGCCATTGAGCTCCAGCACATGGAGCAACCTCACCACATTTTTGACCAGTCTTACCCAAGAAGTTTGTGGGTGCATACACCAGAAAGTACAGTGTTGGGGAAAGAGCACTCCTCGAGTCACAGGACCTGGGTTATATCTCCAGCTCTGCCTTTGTGTTTACTTAAGCACTCGATAAGCAAGAACCTTTCATCTAACGGATCCTTAGTGCCTCGCAGAGTCTGCAGTGCTAAGGGCCCTTGATGAGTCTGTGTTCAGTGAACGAACAAGGGAACACAGAGGATGTGTGTCACCTTATGAAGCACCCAATGTCTTTGGGTAAAACTACCATCACACACGCACCATGCTAAGATGGCCACCTGGTCTTACTCCCATCGATTTAAATCAAACAGACTTCCTGGCCCCTTAGCTCATTCTCTTCAGGATTCCAGCATTAATAAAAATTGTCTTAGATTTTTTTCTCAGATTGAAAAGAAAATCCAGAGATACCAACAACCCCCCCACCCAATATAGCCCACAAATGCTGGTTTATCTGGAGGATGGGCTGCATAGAGCAAGGAGCATTTTACAGAAAGACACAGGAAAGAGTCGGCAATCTTTGTGAGGCAATAATACAAAGGGAGCTTTGACTTTATTTCACACATATTTTATAAACACTGGAGAGAGTGAATGAGAGACATCACATGGCCTACAGTTGGGGGAGGAGGTTGGGCACCAATCCCAACCCTTCCCATGATTTCCCCGGGACACACACATGCACAGAAGTCTGACACACAGCAGGGCATTAAAATGATTTTATTTGTGTCTATGGAGCATGGGACTATGCAGCATGTTTCTTTTGTTCTTTATAGTTTTTCTACTTTTGAATTGTCCTGAAATGAATCTATTTTACTTCTATAAAGAGAAAAAATTATAGCACTGTTTAAATTTTTAATTAGGTAAATGAAATACCACCTTCATTACATCCTTTTCCTGTTTGGAATTCTACCATGGCTTCCTAGTAGCTAACCTATCAAGTTCATGCTCCTTCTGGTACATTCCACAAACTCTTATGTCCACAAAAGGGCCCCTGATCTGTCCTGTCTCCCTCAGGAGCTCTGTCCAAGTTACTCTACTGTATGCATCTAGATTCCAGATGCCCAGGACTGCTCCCCAATGCTTTGTGTGCCCGATGCCCATACGCCCTTGCTCACCTTCTTACTCTGCCTGGAAGTCCAGCTCTGTCCCTCCTCCCACCCACACCCCGCTCCCCGCTGGCTCTGAATTTGAATGTGTTCAATGGTGGACCTTCCTACTGCTGGGGCAAGGGTCTGGATGACCAGCTGGGAACCTCTCCGACTCTTTCTTTCACTCCCTGGAGGAGAGGAGTGAGTACACCCTACATCAGGGCCTCGGGTGGGCCGAGGATCACATTACCCCTTGGGGCAGGTGGCACACGGCATGGTCCTGCCATTGCCAGAGCGCAGCCGGCTCCTCGTCACCGTGACAGTTAAAACACTGCAGGGCTTTGGGTCTTCCCAAAGAGGTCAAACTGCACAAATGCATAATGTCATGAGGATCCCAGTCGTGTGTGATTGATGGCTAGACAACATCTCAGCAAAGGAGCTCAGTGAGGGTCTCCTACACCTGCGACACTGCCCAGCTCCTCCCAGCAGAGGGGCTCAGCGAGGGTTTCCTCCAAGCCGACACCGCCAGCTCCTGCAAGGTGGCAGGCAGCTTCACACAGACAGTACGTGATGGGCCTATCACAAAGGCACGGTTTCAGCCGTGGCTGAACTTCAGGGAGTGGTGCTTTTGACGTCCACCTTGGAAAAAATACCTCACTTGTAAGTAAAGATTACATATGCGGGGGCGCTGGCCAACCTTATCTAAAGACAGGGTCATGCCAAACAAAATACTCTGCTAATAGTAAAAGAAGTATCATGATTTTAATTCTGGAGCACTAAGCCACCTAATCTTCAGAGTTTCCTGTTCGGATGACAGACAGGAAGCTGAAGTGAGAGTCTACGCTTGTCCAATTAATCAAATAACCTCCACACCACATTTCCCTGAAACTGGCATTAGAAGAGCCTCCACAAGCCCCAAACCCTATAAATTCCATGGTTTCCTCTTCATTAAGCCCAGGTTGGCCTGCGCTGATATGTCATATTTTGACATGTAGCCACAAGGGATGCACAATCAAAATTAAGAAGGGACCTTCGCTAAAACTGGCATGCCCTCCCGAAATGAACAATTTATGCCCACACATGGATAAAACTGCATACATCTTCTCCAAATGAATATTTAACCATTTGAAACACGGAGAGGCATAATTTGCTGGCCCGTTTTGCATAAAATGTTCCTTCTTGCTTTCAACCAGACATATAGAAGGGATACTTCTGATGCCAGAAGCACACAGGCTATTGTTTCCTGTAATTACATACAGACTTCCGGGACTAGTATTGCTAAATTTATTGACTACACCTGCAGTGTTCATAAAATCATAGTCTCCCCACTGCTTTAGACTCTCCCTGGCTTCCCTCTGCATTTAGAGTAAATGTCAAACTCGTCACCATCACCTCCAGGACCCTGCCACCCGTGCCCACGCTCTGAGCCCCTCTCCTGTCGCTCCTGCCCAGCCCGCAGCCTCTGCACCCCGGGCCTGACCCGCCATCGCTCATTCTGCCCTGCCACACTAGCCTTTTATCTTTGTCCTTTGTCTCTTGAATCGGCTGGGAGAATGGCCTCTGTCCCTGCTGTTTCCTTTGTTTGAAAGGCTTTTCCTCCAAGCCTCTGTGTGGTTAACTTCTCTGATCTCAGGCCAAATGTCACCTCACCAGGGAGCCTCCCTGGCCACCCCAGTGGGTGAGGCCCTCCACCCACAATCCCCCTCTGCCATGTCCCCATCACCTATTTTATTTTCTCTACGACACAAATATCTACAAATCTGAATTGTCTTGTTTCTGCTGATCATCTGGCCTACTAAAACATTGGCTCCAATAAGAAAATAGCTGCCTTTCACTGCGGCGCCCAACACTATAATCGGCACACGATAGGTCCGCATGAGGCACTCGTCACATAAATGCTGTGCTAGAAGGTGGATAGAACATGTTATGGGCACAGCGATCTGACCCCATGGAGGTATCAAATGACTGATAAATGAATGGATAAATAGCTGAGAGACACACAAAAGAATCTATGTAGTAGTTGCATACTGAATTATGATTAAGTCATCCAAGTTGGTCAAATGCATCCAATGAAAGATGCATTCGGTGGAAATCCAACGACCTGGCGCTAGGGCTTGAATACTGTCTGAGCGTGCTTCCCACAGGTCCTGGTCCCCAGCATGGCAGTGTTGGGAGACCGTGGGACCATTGAGAAGTGAGGCCTCATGGGAGGCGTTTAGGTCATTGGGAACCCCACCCTCAGAACAGATCAGCGCAGTTCTCACTAATCCCTTGATTAGTCCTCTCAAGAAGGCTGTTATTAAATACATGGGCCTGCCCCTCTGCTCTGACTTCCTGCCTTCTACAGGATCTTTTCTTCTCACATTGTGGTGAGCGGACCGTGGTTACCGCACATGTGTCCGCTCACCACAATGTGATGCAGGCAGAGGGGCCCCCGCCAGAGCTGGTGCTTGGATACTGCTTGGACTCTCAGCATCCCAAACTGTGAGCTAAACAAACCTCTTTTCTTTATAAAACATTCAGCCTTAGTTATTCCATTACAGCAACATAAAATGGACTAATTCACCTACACAGAGAATACTCTGTGAAGTTTGAGAATGAAGAACTTGATGAACATTTTAATATGGCTTCCTATACAGCACATACTCCCTGGAACTTAACAGTTGCTTGGTAAATACTGCTGAATTCTTAAATATTTGAACTGCAAAAACCTTAGGATGGTATTTTAGGTTTCTTAGTGAATATTTCTAAAGACCACATCTCTGATGTTTCTTTCTTGTATAAACCAGATATGTGGATATTAAAATTAGGCAGTAGAAAAGCCATCCACAAATGCAGGTAAGACAACTCAGAATTTTCTTTTTAAGCAAGGAAGTTTTTTTTTCAGCCCTAAAAAGCTTCAAAGAGGCTTTGCAAGTGCAAACAGACTTCAGCTATTTCACATTTTTCATGCCCAGAAACTAGGACAGGAGAATGCCAGGAACCTTTCCGTATCTGAAGCATGTGATGGGTGCAGGAGAAGCTCTCCAACCACCAAGACTGCTCCCACAGAGCTGCCAAACGACCAGATGCTTCCTTCAAAAGAATATCCATTTGGCTTTGAAAACAGTTGTGGCCTCAGCCCCACATGGGAAGGGCAGGTGGGACGAGTGTGGGATCCGCGTTCCCGGTCCCTCAGCAGGATCTTCCACTGACAGAAAGACTGTGTCGCGCCCAGGCTGGGAGGCGTATGCAAAATACGTGGCTTTGTTGCATATAAGGACAGGAATTAGAAAGATTTGGTCTAGGGCCATGCGGAATGAATTCTGTGTATGGGAAGGCTGTGATACCGAAAAAGCTGCAAAATAGTTTCACTATGCTTATATTTTTTATTTTCTGAAGAATTGAACATAGATGAAGCAAAAAAAAAATATATCAGCATTCAAAAAAAGTTTCTCACAGGACACTAGAACATAAAACTTTCTGCTAAAACAACCCATACCACAAAGAGCTGTTTTTTTTTTTTAACTATTACCATCTACCGAACGATCAACTGGGAGACCTTTCTCCTTCATCGTGAGCTTTTTAAAGGCCCTATTCACGGGCATCCATCTTTCAAACTCTTGTGAAACGAGCATGCTGACTTGGCTTGAAATGATAAGTCCAGTGGGTTTGGGGGTAGTAGATGTTGTTGAGGTTTTTTGAGACAGTTCTGACTTCATTTCTACATTTGCAACTCCTTGTGGAGTTCATCCACATTTTGCCAGACTTATTTATTCTGCCTTTCAGCCTGCTGAGAGCATGTGTGCTCTGGGCACTCCTCATCAGGCAGCGCACACCTGAGTTCCTCAGACTCTGGTCATTAGATCTCACCAGGGGGGCTCCCCTCCATCCCACCTGGCCCCGGGACGAGGATGAGGACATCTTGCATGGTGACTCTGCCCTTCCTCCACCTTGCCCTGCTGCAAGGTGTCTGGGTCTTCAAGTATCATTTCACTGGTGCCAACAGGACAGAATCTAGATCCTCATTCCTGCCCTCGCTCAGCACCCACCACAAACCTCTGGCTTGGAAGACAGCTTCCAGACACCCATTTCCCGGCAGTAACAATATCTGTATATGTGTGTCCAGTTACATGTTTTGAGCACAATAGCTTTCTCTCTGTTTTCATTTCCCATGGTCCACTGAGATATAAATATTGGGGATGGTATAAAGAGCAAACCTCTGAAGGAAAACTCTGAATGTGTTCAGAATGCCCGCTTCTCTCCCTTCCTTCGTCAGAGGCTCCCAAATTTATTTGACTAATCACCCCCTTCTCCAAAAAAAAAATCACTCAGTCCCCCTCCCCTGAAAAATCTATCCTCTGTAAGCAAATAAGCAGGAAGTTGCAGTGACAAATTTGCGTTCTTTTATGTACTCATATTCATCCCAGCATCCCCTGGGGGTGGTCTCGCCCACGCTGGGAATCTACACTAGATCTATCTGAGCTAGAGTGCAAAGAACCTCCGTGTCTTTTTTCAAGATTGTTTCTATTCTCAACACCCAACATAAGTTCACTTCCCTACCCACGGCAGTAACTGCTAACAGCTAAAAAAAAAAAAAAAAATTCTTTTTAATTTTTAAAAAAGAACTGGATGTGGTAGCACACACCTGTAATCCCACTACTTGGGAGGCTGAGACAGGAGGATCGCAGGTTTGAGACCAGCTTCAGCAATTTAGTAAGACTCTCAGCAACCTGGCAAGACCCTGTTTCCAAACAAAAAATTAGAAGAATGGCTGGGGGCTGTAGCTCAGAGGCAGAATGTTTCTGGGTTCAGTCCCCAGTACACTGCCTCACACACACACACACACACACACACACACACACACACACACACAAAGCGAGGCATGGTGGTGCATACCTGTAATTCTAGTACTCAGGAGGCTGAAAGAGGAAGATCACAGTATGACCAAAAAATAAAAAATTAAATTAAATTAAAGCTAAAAACATTTTAATTCCCAGGAATAAGTACAAATGCAGTCTCACCTGTCCTCTGTGGGTTGACCTGCTGTGTCTTGGCTCACTGACCAACGGACACATGGCATGACGTCCAATTTGGCATTTGATATAAACATGTGGAATCTCAGAGGATAACCTCTGAGATTTAGTGTGGAGGTAGCTGATGTGTTTATATTCCTTTAACAAGATCTATAGATGTGCCAAAGAACAAGAACCATATTGTCCATTCTGAGGCCCAGTGGACCTATCTACACACTCTGGGAATCCCACTGTTGTCTTGCTGTCCAGCAGGTCAGGGCACCCCCCGCCCCACCTCTGAGCACCTTAAGCAATGAAGGGCGTGCAGAGACAGATGGGAGGAGTTGGCGGGATGTGCACAGGACAGCCACGGATTTGGGAGGAAGTGTTCAGCCCCAGGATCATTTCAACCTCATGGGCAGGTTCCGGGGCATCTCCCAGCCCAGCCACACACCCCCACTGGACTCAGGGCTGCGACATTGCTGCTGAAAGGAGAGCAAAAGGAAGGGAGGGGGCAGCCACAGTAGTAGTGATGGTGGTGAATGGGTAAGGAACCCCCATTCTCTCTGCTCAAGGGGCAGGCTGGGGCAGCCTGAGAAGACTGAAGTCACCACGGAAAACAGACCTGGCTAAGCCCTGAGCAGCTGAGTGCCTGCAGTTACCACCCGCCCACAACCGCCACCTCCACACCAGTGTTTGCGTTCAGTGTCCCAGAAGCACTCAAAACACCAGCAACTGCAGACAAATTTTATTTCTTTTTTTTTTTTTTGGTACTGAGGATTAAACTCAGGGACATTCTACCTCCAAGCTATACCCCCAGCCCTTTTAAATTTTTGTTTCTTTGTTTTGAAACAGGGTCACTAGATTGCTGAGAGTTTTGCTAAATTGCTGAGGCTGGTCTTAAACCTGTAATCCTCCTGTCTCAGCCTCCCAAGTACTGGGATTATAGGTGTGCCCCACCATGCCCAGGTAAACTTACTTCTTAATAATAAGAACAACAGCTCCATTACTGGGTTCTTCCTCTATGTCAGATACTCTGCTAAGAGTTGTCTTAAACTTCCCCCTTAAGATATGAATACATATTCATTTAAGCAAGGGTTTCCAAAATATACATACTCCTAGGTTTCAACAGCATGTACCACATACTGGCCCATGACTGAGGGTCAGTGACTCAACCTTAGAAGAAACCCGCTCTTGATCTGTAAAACAGGAATTGTAGAATTAATAACATACGAATGGCATGTACTTAGCATGACGCGTGCTTGCAATAAGATTTAAAAAATACAGGTTGAGCATTCCTCATCTGAAAATCTGAAACCTGAAACGCTTGCCAATCTGACACATCTCGGCATGGATCCTGTCACACAGACTTTTTAAAATACTTTTATTGGTGCACTGAAGTCTCATGTCATAATGTAGTTCATCATGATAGTGACATACATGCACACAACACTTGGTAGGCTTTCCCCAGCTCCCTCCCCACTCCCCCTTCCCCATTCATATGGAGATTGGCATTGGTATTCTCACATAGGTGCATAACTGTAATAGAAGTCTTCCCTTGCTTGATAGTCATGTGTAGCTAGTGGTAACTGTACTGGACAGCACAGATGTGGAACATCCCCATTATCACTAAAAGTGGTATCAGATGGTGCTGATATAAGTGCTACCTGGAGCTGGGTGTGGTGGTGCATGCCTAGAATCCCAGAACTCAGGAGGCTGAGATGGGATAATCATGGGTTCAAGGCCAGCCTCAGTCAACTTAGCAAGACCCTCAGCAATTTAGCAAGACCCTGTGTCAAAATAAAAAATAAAAAGGGCTGGAGACATAGCTCAAAGGTAGAATGCCCCTGGATTCAAACCCAGCACTAACAAACAAACAAACAAAATGCTATGTGGACATAGTTACTTTCCTTTAAAACATGTTCAATGTACTTTATTTAAAACAGCAAACTTTCTATGATATTTGTGACTACTGTATAATTGAGGAAAAAATCTATTTTCCATCTGAGTGATCTCAAAATCCTTTATTTCCCACGTTTCCTACCCCTTGTTCCTTGACTCTTTCAGAACACTAAGGGAAGACAAACACAAAAATTGATTCACTTTTCTATCTCCCAGCAAGTGTGTGAATTTCAGAACTCAATAGCTGCTGAGCCTTAGAATTCTCAAGGGTCCAACACAGACCCTGTTCTTATAAACTTACCATCTTCTAATTCTACGATAAATTTTAAAACAACATTTTAATTACTCAAAAGACAATCCATAGATATATCCTTGATTACTGCTGTTTAAATTCCAGTCAGAACAGTGAGTTATTATATATTTCAAAATAGCTAGAAGAGAGAATTTTGAATGCTTCCAACACAGAGAAATGATAAACATTTGAGGTGATGGATATGCTAATCGCCCTGACTGCATCTGTATGTTGACACATCACACTGTACCCAGGAATACGGACAATTATGTGTCAAATAAACAAGTCTTCTCATTGCCAAAAATACAATATCAAAAATGTGCATGCTTATAACAAAAAATATAAAAAGATATATATGTTTAATAGAATTAGAGGGCATTCTTTTTTAAGAAAATCCAGTTTGAGTGATGAAATTCTTGAGTCAAAAGAAGTCAACTCTGAGCTCTGAGCTAATGTTCACCTATGTGATGATGTTCCGGTTCTCTGTTGAGTCAGGGTGCACGGAGGAAATCCTCTGCCGGGAGGAAAACATCACACCCGCCTGACAGGTCACGCCGCAGTGTTTCCCTGGTCTCTGCTTCCTCACTCTTGTGACTAGCGCCATTAAAAGAAAGCCTTCATGATAATATTTATTTGCAGAAACAAACATCAATTCAAGGCACTTAGAAGCACATCTGTGCACCGAGGGGAGCCCTCGAGGGAACCCTAATATTTTATCACGTTGTGGATGTTATTACCAGGGTACCGCACATCTCCACACTCAGCCCGCTCCCCCTATTTCACATCGAGCTCTGAGGCATACCTGCATATCACCCACAATAACGACATCAGTAAATATCATGTTTTGCCCTTTGTGGGAACTGTCAAGGTTGACACATATATGACATATTTTAAGAAGGAACACATCTCTGTTGTTTACAATTTAACAAAGATAAAGCCACAGCAAATATCGTGAGCTATAAATAAAGACATCTACACTGTACCGCACTTATTCATCTCTGGGTTGAACAAATGTTAATTATAGAGAATTTGAAAATGGGGCTTGTTAATGTCACTTTTAATTTAGCATGTTACAGTATAAATGTTTTCCATTGTGTTAATTTACACCTGTTATCACAAGCTTCCTTATTAGGTTTATAGTGGAGCAGCTCTCTGTGACTCTAAAATTTGCTTAAAATGGCAGAAACAATTACTAATTAGAAGGGCATGTTTACTTTAATTATATTTATTTCCTAGTCTAGTTTTATATGTAATGTACTATGGAAGTGTATGATTTAATTAGTGAAACCCATTTATCACAAGCAATTTCTCAAATGAGAACTGCTTTAAAAATAAAACAGAGTCTTTCAGTATTTTATAAATCCCTCAGACAATATTTCTACAGAGAGGCACATCGACATGGAATCTCTCACTTATAACCTCAGATCATTTTCCCATTTCTGTTCCAAGTGCTGCAAATAACTCTCAGTGACAAGAAGTCAACTCTTCGGAATTTTTAGTGTGAGTTTTAAGAAATGGTATGCAAAATTTAGAAATGTATGTGTGCAATTTTAAAAACTTATATTCAAAATTAACATGGGCTTTTATTTATTGATAGTCATGCTCAGAAATTTCATTTAAAAATCCTGTTCAAATATATTAAAAAGCAAATTTTTTTTAAGTAAAAGGACCTACAGGGCACAGTGGTGCACGCCTTTAATCCCAGTATTTGGGAGGCTGAGACAGGAGGATTACAGGTTCAAGGCCAGCCTCCACAACTTAGTGAGATCCTCAGCAACTTGACAAGATCCTGATTCAAAATAAAAAATAAAATAGGGTTGGGGGTGTGGCTCAGAGGTAGAATGCCTCTGGATTCAATTCCCAGTATCAAAAAAAAAAAGGAAGAAATAAAGAACCTGGTTTTTATCTCCCTACAGTTACTTCTCTGGCATCCAAAGTACAATGACATTGGGGGGTAGGGAGTCCACTATTGGGCACAATGACCACTGATGAAATACCTGATTTAGACAAAGATCACCAGGGGATGTTAAGTCTCCTGGGAAGAGCATTATGGAATGGGATATTCACCTGGTCTCAACTAGTCACAAAAGGAAAGACGTACTTTTACAGCAGAGAGACTTCCTGGGTACTACATGAACCACATGGAGAAGCGAGCATCACCAACAGTGGGACAGATGGACACCACATCCGTCCTCGGCGCCCTTGCAGGAGGGCCGCTCTGTCCTTGTGTGAAACCGATGAACCTTAGAAGAGGAAGCACCTGGACTGGTGGGACATCCCACAGAACGAGCCTGCGCTCTGCAGGATGGTCCATGTCACTAAGGACTTGGGAAACCCTGGGGGGGTTTAATCTTCCAGATTAAAACAGACTAAAAGGAGGTGACAACTAACTAAGATGTGGGATCCTTGGCTGGGCACCAAATTTAAAAAACAAACAAAACAATGCTAAGGAAAATTACTGAGCCCATTGGAAGGATTTGTATTCAGAATGCGGTCTAGATATCATTATTATTATTACATCAACGTGAAATTTCCTGGTGTTTTAATGGTAAAAGAATAAAGGAATTCTCAAGAGATATGCCTAAAATGGTTGGAGATGAGCTCTCTGACCTGCAGCGTGGTTCCCTACGTCCAGAAACAGTGAGTGAAGCAGAGGGTATACAGCAAAGCAGCTGGAGATGCAGGTGAAGAGGAGTCTCATGATCTCTGCATCGGTTTTCAACTTTTCTGTAAGCTTGGGATTTTTTTAAAATCCCAAGTTGAGGAAATGTAAGTAATCCCACAGGCAGAGTGGGAGGCCAAATTAGGCCAAATTAGAAGTGTCCTTCGTATAACTTCTTCCAGATAGACTTATGAGAAATATTACTGTACGACTCTCAGCAGAAGCTTTTGAGTGTAAACGTTAAACCCGTGGAAATGGGAAGCTTGAACTTGCAAATGGCTTTGTGGCCCTGTCTCAAACATTTCCTCCCAACTTCCCCCAAAGTGTGCTCAGGTGACCTCACATTTTTAGACCCCATAAAGGATCCAGGCTCCAGAGCAGCAAGGACATTCTTGTATAAAGCCTCCCACATTCTACCAGGCCAGGTAAGGGCTCCAGTACTTATTAGAAAAGATGCATCTGTAGATGTTTAATTTTAAGATAGTCTCTCTCTATCTTAGATAAGTCTCTCTCTATCATATATAAGATAGTATCTATGGGAGGAGACTGAAGACCCTCTCAGACACCCAAATCCATGGATGCTCAAGTCCCTTCTATAAAATGGCATTGCATGTGCATATGACCTGCACAAATCCTTCCACAGCCTTCATCTCTAGATGACTCAGAATACCTAACACAATGTAAACTGCTGTTATCCTGTATTGTTTAGGGAATAGCATCAGGAAAAGTATTTGTACATGTTCAGTACAGATGCAAATTTTTTTCAAGCTTTTTGACCTCAGGTAGTTGAATCCTTGAATACAGAATCCATAGATATGGACGGCTGACTCTAATTATTGTAAGTTCCGTGGCCCAGTGTTCTGCACTCGCAACGTATACCTTCTTAAAGGAAAGAACACAGTGCAGGTAGAATTTTATTTCATCAAGGGAAATCCCCCAGCACCCCAAGTAGGGTTCATATCTCTCCACATACCCCTGTTAATACTCCCATGGCGTTCCTATACATGCAGATGGGGTGGACCAAATTCACTAATTTCCATATAGCAAGTGATGCTGATAATCTTCCAAGGGCTGCCTGCTGCCCCTAGACTAATATGAAGCAACAGCCAGTCCTGTTGAAGGATGGTCCCTAAGAGTGCCACATCCCAGGTTCCCTGGACCCAACCATCCCCCACACTGACAGAGGACTCAGCATGCCCTCTGTTCCTCCATGACTGACAGGAAACTTCCTGGTAGCCTCGACATTGTTAGGGATGCGGGGGAAGTTATCTCCTAGATAAACTTCTGATTTCTCCCCATGGCAAATCCTCAGCAGTCATCATCTGTCCACAGGGGTGTCCTGCTGGTTAGACTAGATACCAAGCCACTTGGTTTAAATGTCTACCCACTCCTGCCTGGGCCCTGGATTCCAACCATTTGGATAGATCAGATATAACCAATCAAGGAGATAAAAAAAGTGTTTTAAAAAAGAGCTGGAAATACTAGCTAAGCCAATTTGCTGTCTCTCGGGAAGATGCAGAGGGCGGCTAGTGAAGAGCTAGTTAAATGGGGGAGCTGGTGCAGCAGCTTTCGACTCCGTCTTCAAACATACTGCACTTGCAATGCTCGGATGCTGAAAATAGATCTTCCATCTCCAGAAAAAGAAAGAATTAGGATGAGGCAAAGCTTGTTAGGAGAAACAAGAGAGGCTGGAATTGAACCTGATTAGACAGTAGCATCTTCCCACTCCCTTTTCCCAAGCTGAAAAAAGTTAAACTGGAAAAAAAAAAAAAACCCGCCTGGCTCACATGTCTTATCCACCGTTAATGCAGAGTCAAAATTCAAGTCCAGGAGAGCTCTACAGGATACGTGGCTGTGTGTGCCTGCATACATGTGCACCTCTGGGCTCATGTGTACAACATACACTGTGCACGTGTTTCAAGAAAGGACACCCCAGACAAGGAGAGGTTGTTAAGTGGGATAAGTTTCATCAAAATCTAACCTTCGCCTTAGAAACCAGGAATTGGGGTAATTAGATTACAGTCTTTCCAACACTGTGGGAGAGATTTGATCAATTAGAGCGAGGATCACTTACATTATTTGGTTTACCTAAGTAATGGACCCTTAAATGCAATCGATACTTCTCCAGGCTGAGTCTCCAGGACCTGAGATGCATTCAGAAGAAACACAAATGGATTTCCAGAGGGCCTCAGGATGCTCAGTCACAGACGCAGGCGGGGGGCTGCATCGGACTCTGAAGCCTGCTGTATGGATTCTGCATTTCCTTCCCTGCTTTGTGAGATATTTTCATATTTGCTTGTTTTGATAGCTCACATGCAAATTAAATTTGTTCTACTAAAGAGCCTTAATCTGGGGATGAGTAGCTACACCTTTCCATTTCTTTCTAAAATTTCAATATTAGAACTCATTTGAAGCCGGGCACAATGACACACACTTGTAATCCCAATACTTGTGAGGCTGAGACAGGAGGATCACAGGTCCCATGTCAGCATGTCATAACTTAGTGAGACCTTCAGTAACTCAGTGAGACTGTTTCAAAATAAAAAATAAAAAGTAGCTTAAAAGTAGAACACTACAGTACCCAAAAAACAAAAACAAAAA
Source organism: Glis glis (assembly GCA_004027185.1). NCBI lineage: Eukaryota > Metazoa > Chordata > Mammalia > Rodentia > Gliridae > Glis > Glis glis. The sequence goes on along the minus strand of PVJS01011105.1, from coordinate 295 downwards.
CAAACAAATAAAAATAAAACAAAGGAAAGATTAAGATTTCTCTTGTGGGCCGGGCGTGGTGGCGCACGCTTGTAATCCCAGTACTTTGGGAGGCGGAGACCGGAGGATCGGGTTCGCAGCCAGCCTCAGCTTGTGCACGCGCACGCTCTCTCTCTCTCTCTCTCTCTCTCTCCCTGTCTCTCTCTCTCTCTCTCTCTGCTTAGTGAGGCCCTCTGCAACTTCGTGAGACCTGGTTTCAAAATAAAGTATAAAAAAATAGGGCCGGGGGCGTAGCGCAGAGGTAGAACGCCCCTGC